>NDXB01019274.1:79401-118376 GCA_002631895.1 Agapornis roseicollis
TGAATCAATGAAATGGGGCTGTTTGAAAGATGCCCTTCCCTGGGAAAAAACCACTCCACAAATTGGCTAATCCCACAGCATCAGGAAATCTTCAAGTCTGAGGTGAAACCAAGCCATTTTATTGCAGCAATTTTTCCTTGGCAGTCTTCTCTTGGCCAGGCCATATCTCACTTCTCTCTTGGAGGTTATTTTCTGATTCATGATTTTCAATAAGGGGAAAAGGTTTTGGAGGCTATCTTCCATAAAGGTCAGAGAACCTGTCCATTTCATGCCTCTGACCCTTTCAGGATCCCCCAGGATAATCAATCACAAGATCTTCCCTTTGAACATCAGCAAAACCCTTCATATGCTGCCTTCACTCACTGGAAACTGCCAGCCTTATCAAGCGATATGGATTTAGCTCCAGGCAGCTCAGTCTTTATTATGCCTCTTCTACAGCAATTCCCTTCAATCTGGGGGTAGTGCTTTCAAGTCATATGGTGCCCTGAACATAATGTTCCATGCCAAGAGGGGCTGTACCACAGACTGAAACCCTAGTATGCTACAGTTCACCCTGGTTCATCTCTCCTGGCTAATCTGCCCTCAGCCTCAAAGACTTGTTGGTTGAAAGGCTCTGTGTTTTTCTCCCACGTCGCACCTTGTTGCCCTCCTGCCTCAGTTTTCACATCCCATTGGACAAGGTGCTCCTGGGCAAGTGGTGTCCATCCCTGTTCTGGCTGTCAGGAAAGGGCTGATGGTGTCTCCATCCCCTTCCCCTCCAGGGAGGTTTGGTGGAACAGTGCAACACCATGCTGCAGCTCCGCTGCCAAGACAGTCCAACCACCTCCATCTGGCTATAAGGAACAAACACAGCCACAGTACCCAGCACCAACCCCATTTGCTTTGCCTCCTGACAAACACTATGGATTCTCAAAGCCACATGGACACCCCCAGGGTTCCGTCCATGTGTCTCACCCTAGTCCACAACAAGGGCCCATCTCCTCCTCCGCCACCAAGAGGCAGCCCAAGCCTATCCAACAGTTCTCCGTATCAATCAGCTCTCAGCCTGCATGGCAGCATCACAGCCAACCTGATTTGCATTAAAATTTTGAGTGTTAGATTTCATGACTCACTGAATCAAACACCTTGGTTCCAAATATATCTGTCACTCTCCCTTCAAGCTCCTGGGCTGTAAATCTACTGGGAAGAAATTAAGTTTGCCTGCCAGCTTGTACTTTATAAAGAAATACCACTTTCTGTTTGGCTTCCCATGTTTCCTGTAGGCATATGCTGGTAGTGATACAGCAAACACAACATAAATAGATTGAGTGGTGAGACTGACGAGGTGCTGGACTTCACGCTATATATTCTGCAGAGCAGTGGCCATATGGCAACCAAGCCCTGGTTGGGAGCAAGTCCCAGAAAACAGGGCTTCCTCACCTATCACCCAACACCCCAGAAGCAGCAACTCCACCAATTCCCAATGGACATTTACTAAACCCAAGGATGGAGACTCCACCACCTCTTACCACCAGTGGTTTCCACCTTCTGGTCTGTGGACCTAGAAGCACACGGGCTGATCCTCAGGGGTTGCCTTCTTGGCTATCTCCTGCATGTCTGTTATCAGTGCTTACGCTGCCTGTACACGGTCTGCACCTTCCTCACAATATNGACTCCACCACCTCTTACCACCAGTGGTTTCCACCTTCTGGTCTGTGGACCTAGAAGCACACGGGCTGATCCTCAGGGGTTGCCTTCTTGGCTATCTCCTGCATGTCTGTTATCAGTGCTTACGCTGCCTGTACACGGTCTGCACCTTCCTCACAATATACCTGTGGGACCACCTCACGTTGGCTCTTCCGTACTTCATTTTTTAGGTGAGAGTGTCTATTCATACAGGATCTTCACTGTACAAGTACCACTTCAGTTTTCAAGCACTGTTAAGGAGAACTTAACAGTGCATGTTAAGCCCTTCCTTAGTGTTCACAGTGTTCAGGTGCATGACACCTGGCCTGGCTGAAACATGGACCAAGGAGACCTTGCCAATCCTTTATTTACGCTGACATTTTCCATGTTCCCTTCAGTTTCTGAAGTGACCAAATGCCATCGTGTCCATTTTGCACAAGTACACATTTTTAGCAGAAGCTTTGCACCTCTCCTAGCTCTCCCTTTTTCCTTTGTTCATCTTAAGCTCGCCTCATCTAAAAGCTTCTTGTTTATCTCTGATCCTAATCCTCTTGTGCATAGGGGAATACAACATATTTGCCTTCCCTCATGCTCCATATCTGTTTGTCACAGACTGGGTATTCTCATCCACACCCAGCTCAAGAGAGCAAAACGTATGTGTGTGTCTAATAAAACCAGGTTTTTAAGCTAGTTTCTCAAGGTCACATCGACTGTTTCCTCCTCCTCACTTCTGCATGACAGGAGTCTTTACCTCCTTGCAGCACAATGCTCAAAGACACAGCAATTTTGCTTACTGGTCATGACTGCAATCACTTACCTATACAGTATGATCAGCACTTCCCACCACAGAAACCATTGGTTATGGAAATCATCAAGCAGCAGTAAGAAACATCTCTCAGTTGTCCACGCTGCCTCTAAGGGCTCCACAGCCAACTCCTCACCAGGGGCTGGTAGAACACCCACTGCATCTGCCCTGGAAGCATCCCTACTCCTTACTCTGCAGCATGCAAGCTGTTCACTCAGATGTTATTTGGCGTAAGTTTCTCTCATGCCCGGTCCTCCTACCCTGAGCACTGAACACACCACACTCAGCATGCACAGCGATGGTGCATTCTCTCATGGATGGTATTTCAGAAGAACTTCATGTCCTTCTTTTAGCAAGTATTCCATTGAGACCCAGGAAAATTGAAACCCTGCATCAATTCAGAGATGGTGGCAAAGTGGGTACATGGGCTGCTTAGAGCAGCAGCCCTAGAGATGATGATTCGCATCACACAGAAAACCCCCCTTCACATCAGGAGGTGAGGAAGACTGGCACTAGCACTGAAGGGCTCACTAGCTTGTCTTTCTCATCCAGCAGAAAACATGCAGGATGTAAAACTAGGACGCCTAGAGGGAAACCCCTTTCCTTATGGGAACTGGGGACAAGCACCCAGGATGCTGCATGACCTCCAGCACAAGCAGTCTCTCAGCATTACTCCTATAACAGGAGCATCTACTCCAAATCCTGACACCTGTACCCTTCCTATAACAAATAAAGGCTGGTTCTTTTCAAAGGTCTGTAAGGAAGACTGCAGCTTCAAGCGTTTGCAGTTTGCAGGCTGGGGATTTTCTCACCTTTTCCTCACCTTCCCTATAGCTCTCCTAGGGTAGCAACTGCCTTGCAGGGTTGGCCTACAAAGGACCCACAGCACAGGCAAGCAACAAAGGTCAACATAATCACAACTCTGCAGCAGGCAGAACTGAGCAACCTTTATGACTCCACGCTGAGAAGAGATTCAGCAGCCACAGCAGGAAGAGGAAAGAAGTCAATTGTCCCTCAACAACAGCAGACATCAGCAAAGGGCTCTCAAAGCAAGAGATCTGGATGCAGTCAGCAAGCCAGCATAGAACAGGAGAACATCTAGGAACTAGCATTCTGCATCTGCTGGGGAAATCATGACAGGAGTCAGAGCTCCAGCAACAGCAGTACTGCCCAACCCAGGGAACAGCAGCAGCACACTACACCCAGGGCAGGCACAGCATCCACTACAACCAAGAGCAGCCGGGAAACCTTGGCCACAAGGATGTCCAAACTAGGACACTGAAACTGGAAACAACTTGAGGCTTTATGGCACCTTACACGCTCTGTCCCAATGGCTGCTGAACTCCAACAAGGGAGATAGAGGCTGTGAGACACTAATTCTGAGTTCCTGCTGAGCATGAAATAAGTAACAAAGGTCATAGAGTGGTTATTAAACACAGCCTTGAGACTGTCCTTGCCCCCAAGCCCTCATCTATGCTGCAGAGAGAACAGTTGGACCTCTCATGGCATATCAGTTCCAATTCCTCTTCTGCAGCATGTTTGCTCTGATGCTGCCACAGGGATCTCATCTAGAGGCAGTTTCCCAGGGACCTTTATCTGCTGGGAAGAATGAGGGTGGAACACTTCTTTCTGAGTTGCAGGGCAGCTCAGCTCCTGGGGCTGGGGTCTGCAGGCAGGACTCACTTGCACACACCAGGCTGGGGATGCTGGGCTCTCAGCCAGCTACCAGCACTTGAGAGATGCTGACTGGGCTCTTCTTTTCAGTGGTCTCTCTCCATCCTGTGGGGCTTGGCAAAAGGAGCTGGGCCTGGCTTGGGAAAACAGGGAACAAAGCACCGGTCAGGCACTGGGCACAGAGAGGACGGCGCCTAGCTGAGACCAGGAACACCGAAGTGGTACTTCAAGGCGAGCAGCCCGGCTCCCAGACCACAGATAAAGGTGTGCGAGATGAAGTGGCTGCTTGGACTTAAAGGAGGGCAGTGCATTTTCAGCAAGACATGGCAATGCAAACCTTGTGTCATCCAGACTCCATCTCAACGTTAGGACAAACAAAGAAACAGTACTTTAACTGGGCAAAGCTGCTCTGACTCACTGTTTATCCACGGAGCTCAGCTCCACAAAAGCAAATATCAAGCCTAGGAAAGTCCACTGAAGACTTGCAGTTGGTCACCTGGACTCCTCCTGCTCTCAGCCCTTGCTGAAGCCAGGGTGCTCACACTTACTAAGACCACTGAACTCCTGACCTGACATGAAGGAGACAGCTTGGAGGTACCCCCAAAAGAAATGTGGAGCACACCACATACTGTGCACCAAGGGCTGCTGGAGAAGTCAGGAAAGGCCCTCCTGCCCAGATGGACAAGCATCACACAGAACTAAGACTGAATACCTGGCAGCTGCCTCAGGTATGCCTGTCAGGCAGCCACAGCACCTCCCGGGCTCTGCTTCTCCAGGCTGTAGTGTTGAAAGGAAACCAGCAGTGGGTGCATTCCATGGGCTTGGGCCTGGAGCACTCCCAGGAGTAGCTAAGCATCATAGCCTGGAGCTGCTGTAAGGCAGCCTGTGCATCTGGAGGCTGTTTTCCATGGAAAGCACCACCTAAACAGTGCAAATCAGTGGGGAACTGTCTGATTGGACCTGTAGCAGCAGCCACAGGAGTGACCATGCTCAGAACTGTGTTGCTCTCATCCCATCACCTCTGCTGCCAGGCTATGTCCTTCAGACTTGACCCTTATGTGATAGCAGGAGCAAAGACCCATCACTTATTCTGGCCATGTTTCCTAACACCACATCTCCTTCCCAAAGCACTCCCTTGTATCCTATGCTTCCACAGATGACTTCTAATGACAAAAGAAAACAGCATGACAGCATGGATGGCTCGGGTCCAAGTGCCCCAAGCCTGGGGTGAATCTCATCTCTGATCTTGTGTCTCCATCCTTGCATGAAGTCTTCAATTTTGAAGATCACCCAATAGTCACAGCCGTAACCCTCCCCTGGACATGGGTACCAGCACACAGCACAACACTGGCAGGATGCACCAAAGTATGCCATAGGTTTCCACCAAGAAATCACACTCCCATGGAAGGGGCATCCAACTGTATGGACCAATGTGACCTGCAGCATCACAGAGGAGAGCAAGATAAATAAATGGGAGCCAGTGGACCCCAAAGACAAGCAGGTTGTCAGACAACAAAACTGGTTCACAGACTGGAGGAGATGTGGATGCTGTTCCATACCTTGTTTTGGATGAGGACAACACACTGCACGTATAGCATGAAAAGACTCACTAAAACAGTGGCTGAGACCTCTAATATAAAGTGACACAACAGCAAGTAGTTTCCTCCAGAATTTTCCTTACAGGCATGAAGTCTGCCTGGTGTTCCCAAACACATCACAAGAGCAGGAGTATTAAAACAATTAGTAGATTATGGCATCCTGAGATAATTACTAATTAATAACCCAGATGAGGTTACTGCTTAGTATTCCTCCCAACACAATCTAGCTTTGGCAGCTGTATGGGCTTCGGCTTGTTAAGATGTTTCTTTAAGTATCTTTATGTGAAAGAAATCACCCCTCCTTAGGAAAGCTCCTAAATACACACTTCAAACACTCTCACTGAAGTCATCATAACTTAAGTACATGGCTAAATTCAAGTGTTTACCTAAAAAGGGTCAGACTTGAGCACTGTGCTCTGCTTCAAGCACCACATGTTTTCCATGTGCACTGATTATCAACCCAGCCCCAGCTGAGTGTCTCAGGGTAGAGGCAGCAACGACCAAGTAGTTTAACCACGATTTTTCTTTGATGATGAGAAGTAGGTTCCTGCAGTACACTTCATAGTAGCTGGTTAAATAAACGGTCCTAGATCAGAAAGCTTTCTTCTCTTCATGGAGAAATGGTTCTGGCAAGCATGAAAAGTATGCCGCTCCTCCTGAACCCATTTCCAACCTTCATTACTGCTGGTTCCTCCAAAAACACTGCTCCCCCTTCTCAGCAAAGAGACCAGAGATCCCTCGATGTGAGGAGACATCTCACCTGCCCCTGCTATCCTCAAACCAAGCATTTTTCCAAGCACACCTGTCTAGCCTCTGGCTGTTTCCACAGCTGATGTCTCTCTGTGTGGTCAGCATCTTTCTAGCCATATTGTGCCTGAAAGTCCCAAGCAAAGATATGGCCAGAGCCAGAGAGATAACTGTACTGTGGTCTCTTTGCTCTGCAGCATGACTCCTTTGCTTTCATAGCCCAAGAGGCCAAAGAGTTCTCTTTCAGTCATATTGCAGCCAAAAATCTAAACCCGTATATCCTGTCATCCTAGCTCGTCCTCTCACTTTCCATCTCTTTCCGGCACAGCTGCTGCCCATGGTGCCCAAACTGTCCAAAGCAGGAGGGCAAACCAAGCTTTTATCCATTTCCAAATAAACACAGGAATTTGACAAGTGCCAGCTGCTATATGGTGATCTTCAGTTTTCCCATTCATATCCACAAACATCCTAGCTGTCCCATTTTTACTTTGGGACACAAACGTGAACCTTGTTGCCAGACTTTTTAACAATCAGCATCAGGGCTTGCCTGGCTCTTGGCAAACACCACCACACAACCACCACAGCCTTTGTGTTACCATCATTGTTACAAGGGATTCTGATAATGTCTCTAGCGCTGAAGCACTCAGGTACCTCAGAGCTGCCCAGGCAGTTGTATGATCCCGACACTCCTGCCAGGCCACGCAACCTACAAATACCAAGGGCAGACATGAACTCCATTAATGCATGGTGAAGGAGCAGCTCCCTAACATTTGCTTTTCAGATCATGATGTAGAAAGACATGTGCTACATCCTGGAGATAAGGCAAGAGCCTCTTTCAGGGCATTTTGCTTTTTACCAATGGAGAAAGCGCAGCTACAACACCTCAACTCATACCCCAGTCAGGCTGTTCCTGGGGTGCCTTTTGCCTGGCTCCTTCAGCACCTCACAGTCAGGTCAGGGGAGCCAGCCTGATACAAGAAAACACTAGTCAGCATTAGGTTTACGTGACTTAAAACACAACCTGGACAATGCAAAGTAAGGATGGACAATGCTGCTTATTTGAGCAGCAGACTGAGCAATCCACTCCTCAAACTGGAGAGCTTCCAGGTTCAGTTTGCACTTTGCATGCCACCACTGCCCTCCCAAGAGCTCCCAGGCAAGCTCCTTCCCCCAGTCACCCTCCCATTTGAAAGAGGAGAAGGCCACAATGTCAGCAGCCCCCCATCACCCTAGCAGGAGCATATCCCAGGCACGCCGACTCACAGCTCCTTCTTGAATCACAGCTACTTGCGGTGGGGCATCCCCTCTCCACCCTGTGCTGCTAGGGCTGGGAGCATGCCTCTTGGGCCAGCCTCCAGAGGGGAAGGTGCCCTCAGAGCAAACCTGGCAGCCACACTCTGCTCCTCCAGCACCTGAAATGGGAAAGTACAGGGATGGAGGATGGCAGCATGTCCAGCAGCCTCTCCTCTCAGGCAGCCAGCCCTGCTGCTGCCATCCTACCCGCCTGTTTATGCCCAAGGCTTGCCATGGCAATCCTTCCACAGCTCCATAATCCAGCAGGGGGGCTGGAATTTCATCCCTGGCACTCTGCCCTCCTCTTACGCCACCCGACCGGCACCCTGATCAGAGCCTGCAAGGAATCCCGGCGGAGGAAATCAGGCCTCTGCTGAGGTGGCAGTGCCGGCCACTGGGCATGGCTTCCGGGAACTGACTGCTGGGTCTGGAGGCAGGACACGTCCCATCAGGGTCAGTGCTGGGACTTCCAAGGTCTACCCTGCCATACCTGCTGGGCTCCACACTGAGGGTTGCCTCCTTTACTGCAGCTCATCAGAAGCCCACAGCCCCAGCAATGCTTTGGGGCCAACACTTGCTCCCCATGGAGATCCTGGCATGGTCATGCACTGGGTAGCAACAAAAATGAGATCCCTCACTTGGTGCCTTCTACCTGGGACCCCAGTGGGGCCTGCAAAGCAGCCTGGGCCAGTCATCTGCTCATCTTCAGAGTCTCGCCCAGATGCTGGCTTCTGGATATATGAGTATACCTGGGTACATGAGATACCTTCTCCTGAGTCTGGAACCATCTCAACAGAAGGAAGCTGACAGCTACTAAGCCCAAGTTTTACTGGCTTGGTACCTCGGTCACTGCATGAAACATCTGCAGCCCTTCAGGGATAACTGGAACCCAACACATCTCACTTCTTCCCCCTGAATCATAGCTGCTTTCAACCCTCCTCTCCAATGACCCCATTCACATGTTGGTAGGGGTGGGAGGCTCTGGATGGCTTCTCAGGGCCATGGGGACAAAGCTGGTGCTTAGGAGGCTTCCCCCAGCCACGTCCACAACAGCCACTTGACAAGGGGTCACCGTGTCTCCACATGCCTGCCAGCCAAGCTCACAGCTTCCAGGCCCAGGTCCCACTATGCCTGTGCTTACCAGCAGACAAAACTCCTCCCAATATAGCATCGGTTGCCTATTTATAACATGCTGTTTACCAACACCAAGCACTCCTGTTAGAAGTGGAGGATGAGATGAGTCAGGGAAGCATGAACAAAGGACCTTTCTCCTGTCATGGGAAGATGAGGGGACTGTGGGAGAGCTACTTAGGGCTCGGTGCTGCAGCATGGCTGATCACCTGCAGCTCCCTCACCAATGCAAGCAGACTCAAATGCACACTCAGCATCCTTTTTACACCAGATCCTTAAGGTCTGGAAAGATCTTGCGAAAGGGTGAAATCAGACTGAGCACACAGGAGTGCACCAGAATCCCCTTGCAGCCTGCTCTATGCTGCTCACCCACGCTCCACTCTGGTGATGGTTGCTCCATCATTGCACATGTTCAGCACCTCTTGGTAGAGTTCAGTGTGGAGGGCTGTACAAAGCAAGGACATCTGAGGCACTAATGATACCAGCCTTCAGCAGTGGGCAGAGGTGACCACAACAAAGTTTGCTTTGGGTCGGGTCTTAAAGTGTGGTAGGGGGAGGAAAGGGATTACAACCCCAGGCCCCCTATAGCAGTGTCTCATATTTGGCATACTGTCCACAAATATGCTCTTGAACAACAGAAGGCATGAAACGAGTACCTCCTAGGGCACCTTCCGTTTTGTAGACTTTCTCTGATGCCCAAGCTATCTCCCCTCCTGGGTGGCTGGAAACAGACTCTGTGTACTGTTACTGAACTGCACACCCATCTGGTGGCAAGTCAGAGTCTTGAAGTCCATCCAGGCAAAACAACCAGTGCCAGCCCCTGGGGTTCCTCCCAGATACACCACCACATTTTCCATTCCTCCCCCCAGGCTGTATCCAGCCATCTCCCAATTCCAGGCTCATTTTTAGAGCCTCATATTTTCCTCTCTGTCTTCAAGAAAGTTATTGCTTCCCTGCCCTCAAATAGTCAACACCTCTTCCACCTACCTAACTGGTAATGGACCTCCTGGCTCCATTCTTCTGCCATTTCCCGGATCAGTTTCCCTTGCCATTGCACTCCCCAGTCCCAAACAGGCTGGCAAGGATGTACATTTACTTTAAGAGGCTGGATCGATATCTGAGGTTTTAACATTTCCTAGTGGGCTTAAGGAGGCTCAGGGGCTTTACAAGAAAGCCTCAGCTGGAGCTAGGTGTGTATTCAGTCAAGGACTGAAGTCCAGTTTTGTGCTTAAGCCACACTGCTGTAGCTGAGGGAATATGAGACATCATCACAGGTCAACTGCATGAGTTTCAGCTGTAAACCATGCACACAGCTCACCCTCATGTGATATCTTTCAACATGGTTTCTCCCCACCCACAAGCTATGGGCTCAGTGAGGGTACAAACTTCTGCACTCACTGCACTGCCAGGGGCTGGGGCACTAGCCAGTGGTGCTGTCCATGCCCAGGATGATCATCACCTCCTGACTCACCATGGTATTTGCTGCTGGTCCCCCATTCTCTGCCAGCTTCCCACATGTCCATGTGGCAGCTTCAGGCCATTCCCACCCATGTCCCAGCCCACCCACTCCTCACGGCACCGACTCACCCGCCCCCAGCACTGTCTCAATCCCTGCTGCTCACACATCCAGCTTGCCTCTAGCATCTCCAGTCGCAGGGCAAGCTGTCAGCACTGCTTTAGAGAGCAGCATGGAACCATGATGCAGGACAGCCTGGATCCCACCCAGACTGGCTGCATGTCCAACAGCATGCTGCTGATACGCCCAGTGCCTCTGCTTCTGTCCTTTGGAATCATATTAACCTCTCTCAGGGAGATCACACAATTAATTCATGAGCATTGGGAAGACAGTCTGCTTTCCAGATTAGACATACCAGCAGCATACATGTATTTCTCGCTGCTTGCATCCTCACAGTCAGCCAAAATCCCTATTGAGTTACTAGGAACGAAGGGTATGTCCTACAGCTATGGTCCTCTGCTCCCATTGGTGAGGTCTGGGGAAGCAGTGGGGCACTGTTGCCCATTCCTTTTGGATTTACCCCTCTTCTGGGTGAGCAACACCTGTTCTGTCCCTGCTCAAGAGCATCAACTACAGGATTAAACCCAAAGATGTTTCTGAATGGTTTCCCCCTCGTTTGAGGGGTAAGTGCAAGTATGCAAGCTTCACACTGCCTCTGCCAGCTCAGGTTAACTCCAGTGCACCTTAGGAAGTTTTGCTACTGCTGGTTTAATCTTCCATCCAAGGTCAGCACTTAGGCTCGTCAGAATGAGGTCTGTCCCCTGCCTTGGAGGGAGAGGCAAGTGGCACAGAGCAGCAAGTTTGTCTCAAAAAGGCAAGAGAAAAGGAATGAAACACTCCCCATCCACCCATGGCCTGAGTCACAGGACCCCTGCCAGCCGCAGCATGGCCTCTCCTGTCCATGGGCTGTGCCTGCCTTTGGGTACCTGTGAGACCAGCGGTGCTGCAGGATGCTCTGCCATTCCCCATCCACGGGCATTTATTTCATTCTGTGCCTCACATGGCTCCCACCTCCTGCCACCTGCTTGTCTCCACTGTCACCTTTTCTCCTTTAGTCCTTCCCTTTCTTCTCTACCTGGGGAGGACTTCAGGTTTACATCAGGACCAGGCCAATCCCCAGCCGTACAACCAGACTCCATCAGAAACAGCATATATGCTGACCACTTTGTGTGGTTTGCTTTTCTTCTCACCCAGCATCCAGTCTCTGGATTAGGAGCGTATAAACTTCTCTGCTATTCCCTTTGGGATCTGTAGTATTGATAGTAACACAGAGCTGAGGAAGGAGCAGAAGGTTCCTCCCCTGACACAGAAGGCAGCAGGGTGTCCTCCTGGATCTTTTCACCTGCTGGGTTAACAAGGGATGACCTGGTTCTTGTCCCATCATCCCCAACACATGCCTTAAGAAGTATGGGCAGGTAAAACAACCAATCTCAAACTATCCCCCTCCAGCCATGTTTGAATCTCAATCTCTCACTGATCCCGAAATTCACCTGGCATGAGGCTCCTGCGGGCAAAATGGGGCATGAAAATGCACACAGCTCTAAGTGGGGAGGCAGAACAGGAATCACAAGGCAGCTGCGCTCCAGTGCTGGGGTAGGAGGAGAGGGTGTTGCCCCAGAACTCTGCTTGGAGCTTCCAGAGCCAGCTCTGCAGGGACAGGTTCGTGGGAAGGGCAAGTTTCACAATCACTAACACCTTGCAAATCAAGGGGTGCTCTGAAATGTTGGGAGGCAATTAAACATTGATCACAATGATTGACAGGCTGGAAACAGCCACAGGGAAGGGAAGGGAAGAGCAGGCAAGGGCCAGACAGGCTTACCACCCTGCAGTAGCTTTTCAGGACTAGGCTGGGAGCTTCTGGCCCATGGACCCATTCAGCCACAGCACCACCAGCTTTACTTCCATCACTGCTTGGACAGCTTGGAGTCTACCTTCACNGGCTGGAAACAGCCACAGGGAAGGGAAGAGCAGGCAAGGGCCAGACAGGCTTACCACCCTGCAGTAGCTTTTCAGGACTAGGCTGGGAGCTTCTGGCCCATGGACCCATTCAGCCACAGCACCACCAGCTTTACTTCCATCACTGCTTGGACAGCTTGGAGTCTACCTTCACTCAACTCTAGGTTTAAAAATTGCTTTCGTTGCTTGAAGGAATGCAGTGCAAATAAAAGACAGCGCACATGCGCTGCAGGTCAAATAGCAAGGACCCCTCTTCCAAAACTGACTCCTTT
Organism: Agapornis roseicollis; assembly: GCA_002631895.1. Taxonomy (NCBI): domain Eukaryota; kingdom Metazoa; phylum Chordata; class Aves; order Psittaciformes; family Psittacidae; genus Agapornis; species Agapornis roseicollis. The sequence continues at coordinate 92,059 of NDXB01019274.1, forward strand.
GTTTTCTATCTATCAGCCACACACTTCCAGCACTGCTTTCCCACCCAAACATCAGTCACTCCCATGTATTTTGAAAACAGGCTTATTAAAACTGCACACTTCCTCTACTTTGATTGCCCCATCTCTTTTCTTCATCTGATTTCTGAGCTCCAGCTAGAGGTCCTGTTTGATCTTTTGCACCAAGCAAACCCCAGAGACATCTGTGAGCACAGCTGGGTCGGACATCAAGGCAAAGACCCAAGCGATCAACATGTCTGCACAGGTATAAGTCTGCTGCACTGATGGAAGTGCAGTTATACAGGCAAAACTGCTTCTGCTTTGAGGTGGTGGAAGAAAGCCAGGCTGGGAAGCCGGAGCATCTTTGCGAAAATAATGTATGAGCAGAGCAATCAAAACAGGCAGCCTACACATCAAGCAGGCCAGAAGCTGCAGGTGTTTTGAAGGAAGCACCTAATGCACCCTACAGACATGGCCCAAGCCATGTTTTTATGCCTTTGATTTGTGAAGGCACATCCCTCACCTCATACCCACCAGAGGAGGGCTGAGCTATGGCTGCTGCTCCGTAACACTCTTCTGGAGCTACTCAGGCTGTTCCATCCTGTAGCAGCTGTCCCAGAGGTGGGGACAAATGCTTGCTGGGGTTATTCCTTACAACCAAAACTCCACTCACATCAAATGGGACAAAGCTTGAGAGAAAACAAACCAAAGCAGTGAAACATGGGGATTTTTCCCCTTTCTCTCATAGCATATCAAAGCATTTGCTTTCCCCAACTCACAACCATAGTCAGGAGCTATCTACTAGCTTTGAAATTCCTGTCCTACCCCAGGCAATATTAAAACATGAAGATAAGAGAGCGTGAGATTCCAGGAGCACTGGGCAGCAGGGAATTACAAGGGATACATCCTATCAGGCATACTGGATCATCTTTATTTTTAACAGCATCACAGCATTAGTGGGTGAAAGGGAAGTCATGGAGGTAGTAAGATTTTAACAAGCCATCTGCTGCAGCATCTCACCCAGTCGAGGTTTGTTCGTCAGGCTAAGGCAGAAACATCACCTCATGGACTGAAAAATGGGTGTAATGACCCTAAGTAAACTGGCAGCTCCAAGTGACAGAGAACTGAACTGCAGGCTCGCGGGAACCAGAGGCAAGGGTGATATTTGGATCCATTCATCATTTTCACCGGCCACAGCACATAGCCTGGAGAGGTGGTAGGTGCTGGCTGCTCCCAGGTACCTTCTTCGGCAATGCAGCCAAGTGCTACAGAGGAAATCACGCAGAGGCAGATGATGGGCTGGGGCAAGTAAAGGCAAGGAGTAATTTTAGAGGCACATGCAACCGGCCACAGCACATAGCCTGGAGAGGTGGTAGGTGCTGGCTGCTCCCAGGTACCTTCTTCGGCAATGCAGCCAAGTGCTACAGAGGAAATCACGCAGAGGCAGATGATGGGCTGGGGCAAGTAAAGGCAAGGAGTAATTTTAGAGGCACATGCAGAGAGCAGGCATGGGTTTGCCAGGGATCACCCTACATCAGCTGGGTCCACACTAGTGCTTTCTTTTACTGGAGATGCCTCCTCTTAAGCTGGAGGAGTCTCAAGGAAAGGGCTTGGATACCAAGGCAGGAGCAACAAACAAGGAGAGCTCTGAAACTCCAGAGAACAAGGGTGCACTGCGAAAGCAGCAACAGGCAAAGACAGAGCTCTCCACCTGTGCAAGAGAAGGCAGAACTGGGTGCATGGCTCAGAAGATGACCACAGAACCAGCACCTCACCATGGGTTTTTCTTGCCACTCTTCATGGCCTGGCATTTCTGTTCTACCAAGCTAATGATACATAGTCATAAGACACGTTATGCTTACACAGGATAAGCAAGTTTCACTGTAATCTTTTCTTGATTAGATAACCAGATTGATCTCCTTACGTTTCTCACCATAAAGCTTTTTCTCCAGCCCTCAGATTATCTGGTAACTCTTTTCTGCATTCTCTTCAAATTTTTAGCATCCTTTTCTGCACACTGACAATGGATTTAGACAGTAATTTAGTACCAATCTTCCCAGAACCTTCTACAGCAGTAAAGTCTCATTCAAGGGCTACTTACTGATACCCTTCCAAGCATCAAACACTTCACACTGTCAGGCTTGAAACAAAGAATCTGGGGAGATTCTTTGAGCACTAACTCATCCTATTCCCAAACTCTGGTAATACCAACATTTTCTCCTGTTCTGTCTAGTCGGAGTCTCCTTACCAGACAGCAACCCTTCTAAGTACAGCTTTTTAACTGGTTGTGGATCCACCTGGGAGACTCTCCTGATATCCTGCCCCTTCCTCATTTGTCTATGAGACTGACCCCTTGGGTCAGTAGCACAGATTGACATAAGTCAAGATGTATTACATCTATCACCCCTGCTCAGCCACTGGGCAAGACGTCCTTTCAGGCAAGGGTGTTGACCAACTTGACGCTGTACATGCCAGATAAATGCACACTGGTGGATTTTTAATCAGCACATTCTCCCACCTCCTTAACTCCCACCTCCTTAACAAGATACACTCTAACTGCTTAACTTGATTCCAGATTGCTTAAACAGGCTGTAGTACTGCCATTCTTTCTCCTTGCATTTCAAGGGGTCAAGCCCTGAAATACCAGGTATTCTCCAAGATGGCTGCTCACCATGCAAACGCTGCCTCAATCTATCCTTTAAGTACTTTCAGGGAAATTTTATAAAACTTTGCCCACATGACCACATCTACTTTCCCTGAACTCTTGCTACTTGTTCCAGTTTGTGTCTGGATTTGCTTTTTAACATTAATTCCTTTAAGAACTTTGTACCCTGACCTTCTTTCCAAGGTGAGCACAAAGTTCTTACTGCCACATTTTATTGTTCCTCTTTTCCATGTAGACAGAAGCCAATTCTTTCTTCTACCCAATAGCTTCATCAGCTCCTTCTGCCCTAGCTGGGAGATCATACTGAGTTCCACATCCAGCACAAATCCTGTTTCTTTCTCTCAAATTTATAACTTTGCAACTCCTGCCGAATGAAGCTGCCTTTTCTGTGTTGTGGGTAATAGCGAGACCCTGGGCAGCTACCGCAGTTCAGCAGACACACAATAATTCATTTCCAGGTCTATGTCTCAAGCATAGAGATCTCGAGAGCCATCAACACCAAATCACCAACTTGCATATGCAGTCATCCTGGAGAAGATGTCAGCTTTACCAGCATCACCTGAGAGCCTCCAGAGTCCAATGGTTTCACACAGAGGGAATCTAGACCATATGCACACAGAGTCGAGGGATTAATCCCTTTCAAGATCTCCATTTGAAACTAAAATCACTAGATTTTTGACTCAAGAGCTGAAGAATCCCCAGATCAGTGCAGAGACCCTTGTCAGTCACTGCCATGATCTTTGACCTCCAAGAAGATGACTTCAGATGTTTATAATAATTTCCAGCAGAAGACAAGGTCTGATGCCAGCTGAGCTTCCTCTAAGACTGCCTTTCTCATGCTAAGATTGTCTCATCCCCTGGCTTGATGAAGGGACCTGTGACAGAGTCTACTACAGGACACTGTTCTAACTAGCAAAAGCAGGGCTCGGGCCGACACAGAACTCTCCTGCTAAGTGCACTCTGGTAATACCCCTTTCAGCAACACATCAAGAGACAGCTGGATGCTCTGAGGAAACCTGTCAGAGCTGCTCTTCAATGCAGGTCAACAGGAGAGATCACAGCATCTCCCCTCGAGCCACACCACATGGACTCCTTGTTGGCGTAACAGAGCCAGGGGTCACATCAGTGGCAGTTGTCTCTCTGCAGAGCAATGCTTTGCACTGAGCCAGGAGCAGACATCAGCACAGAAACTGGCAGGAACTCCCTAGTGGGAAGGGATGTCAAAGGGAACAGGGTGTCAAAGCAAGCAACTGCTCCACACAGAATTACAGAGTTACAGAGGGGATGAGCACACTGGAGTAGCTCTGGGCACATTCAGTCCTTCTAGGCAATGATAGGCAATGGGCAGACAGGAAAGTCCCACAGCAGCCACTCTTCCAGCCAGAGAAAAGCAGGGGGGCTTTTTTCCGCTTGCTGCTCAGAGGTGGTGATGGTTCAGGAAAGCAACTGCAGAACATACTGAAAACAGGCATACATGAATCCTGCTTGCAACTGCTTTCTGCTGGTGCTGATGCAATACACTGCCTTTCAGATACACAGGCCCTTAAGAGATCCAGCCCGTTTCTTTAATGCAATAGCACAAAGATCTTCCCAGATTGGGCGACACAAACTGGAATCTTCAAAACCTTGCTTTGAGCCAGACCTGTACCACCAACTGCCAGGTTCTCTGGGGAAAAGCAGCACACATAAAACAAGACCTCTCTCTCTTCCCAGCACAATAACCACGTGGGCAGGAGGTGCTGGCATCACCAATTAGACCAAAGCACATCAAGAACAGGAGATCTTGCTCAGTAGGCTATGCCAGCAGGATGTCTATCTTGCTATATAAGCTGTGTAGCCACTATATGAGTTTGGGCTAAGGAGAGCACAGGGACACTGAGAAAGCATTCCCACTCCCCAACCTGTTTTTATGAGGGATAGGAAGGAAGGGACTTGAAAGCACAAGAGGGAGAACAGCAGGCATGCAATATCAACATGCAAGGGCCATGGGGGGGAGCAGGGCTATTTCTAACACTGCTTAGCAATCATGTGCAGGGAACGCTGCATAATGAGCATGCAGACAGCCCTGGGAAGGGCAGCGAGCACTGCACAGAGAAGCACAAAGGAAAACGTTCTGCATCTTGCACTCAGCAAGAGTCTCAGGCTTCCTGCAGCTGGTCTCTATTTGGAGCAGAGGGCAGACACTCAGCTCCACACTGGACAGACATGAAGGGAGAAGGTAGTGCCAACCACAGGCCTGCAGGCTCAGAGAAAAGCCATTTCATACTGCAAGCTTTTGCTCTACAAGCTTGGCACTGGTTTCACCAATCTTGCCCTTCTCTTGCAGAGGGCATACACACATGCATGTTTCTCCTTCATTTCCTGATTTTTGTTTTTCTCCTTTTAACCAACTTTCTAGCCAATGCACCAGGCCCGCCCTCCCCAAGTTAGAGCTGCCAACAGGCTGAGGGCTGCAGGCAGAGAGATGCCTCTGAGAAGTCCACGCTCAGGGCAGCTCCAGCACACAGCTCCCTATATGGCTGGTGAGACAAGGAGTCCTTCCCAAGAAGAGCCTGAGCTACACCGGGCACAGGACAGAGGCTGAAGGCTGCAGTTCCAGGCAGCAGGTACTTCCACAATGAACACAGAGATGAGCATACCCCACACCATGGCCCTTCAAAGCTAGAACATCAGGACCAGTCACACACTTGTGAAAATCGAAGTGGTGAAGGGATACAGGAACTCCCTCCCTGCCTGGAAACCTGCAAGCAAGCTCTGAGCTCCCCAGGCTCATTTGCAGAGCCAGGAGGAAGAGTAGACAGCTGTGCTTAAACCAAACACAGGAGAACCTTCCTCTGACTCAGGCAGCATCCAGGGGCCACAGCCCATTTGAGGCTCTGCTGTTCCCCCCACAGTGCCTCCCTCCTGAGCTGTCAGGTAACACCTGGGACCCTGCAGAGCCAGTTGAGGCAGTAGCAAACCTACCCCTTTGCTTTGGGCTCCAAGCAGGGCCTCCAACTCCTTGTTCAAGAGGCAGAGAGAAGAGGCAGCAGGCTGGCACACCAGCTGCTCACCACAGAGCCACTAGGCGGGTGGGGGGGAGGTCAGGATGGGTGCTGGGCTCAACACAGCATGCTGCCAAGCAAGCTATCACTGGCAGGAAGGAGGTAGGACAGGAGCAGCTGGAGGGGCTGCTACCAAAGATTGCTCCCCCTCTCCTTGGTTCCCACCCTTTGGAAAGCAGCTGCTAGGTTAAAAAAGCCTTTACAGTACTGTCATTCAAGGACATGGAAACAATCTCCATTTGCCAAACATTCCCATCATTTTGTCTCATCTACGGACCACAAAAAGCCCCAGCAAAGATCCATCCCCTGCCTCCAGCAAGCCTTATCATTCTTGCCCATCCTTACCCACCGCGTAGCTCCGAGATGCTTTGATATGGAAATGAGGCACAGGATCTATAACCAGCACCGTCTGCAATTCACCGCGTGCGGGGTATAGCCTACACCACGGCCGCCTCCGGCACGAAGCCGGCGCCCCACGGCTGCGCAGGCTCACGTCAGACAGCGCAGGTCCCGCTGCCCTTCCCGGGAATGGGAGGTGCCGGCTGCGCAGCGCCGGGGTCCCAGCACACAGCCTCAGCCTGGCCGTCAGGGCCGAGATGGGGCGCTTACAGAAAGAGACCCGGGCTGGGTTCACCTCGGTGCGCCCGGGAGGGTGTCAGAGGAGCCGCTGGCAGGACACCGCGGGGCCCCCGTGACCTGTGTCACTCCAGGGCTCAAGGAAAGCATAATTAGCGGCAGACAAAGAGCAGGCCCTCAGCACTGCCAGCTCTCAGGCTTTCACTGCAAATCTCACACTACCTGGGCTTTCCAAAGTCCTACTTCCCACAACAAAGCAGCTTCATGGGGACAGTTATAAAAAAGAAAAACAAAACAAACAAAAGCCAAACCAAAAAACCCTAGCCCATTTCATTGCTGAAGAAAGCAAAAACATATCACCAAGGATATTTTAAAAGCCCTAACGGAAAAAATAACCCCCACAACATAAACAAACAAGAAGCAAAGCCCTCGGTATTTTTCTTTTCCTGACTCAACTCGCAGCTTCTGGACATTTCAGGATAGTCACACCACACTCTGGTCAAAGGGAAGAACATGAAGCATTGCAAAGCCCCACCGCAATGCCTTCTTGACAAGAAAACCGACACCCTCAGAAAATACAGTAGCTTCAGTTCCTTCCAAGGTTACCGAAGACAGGAACAGACAAAAATAGAGCTAAGAGTGCAACAAAACATACTTATGAGCCAAAGCAGAGTGTCTTCCCAACCCCCTCAAAGGCATCTTCTTTCAAGTTTGTCTTCCTCCTATGGTACCCTGGTGAGGACTGCAGAAAAGGTTTCTCTCCCTATAAAGGCAATGTGCGTTCCTACCACTAAAAGGCTTGAGATGAAAAGGCCTTTCCTAGGTAGATACCAGCTAACTGCTATCATTAGAAGCAACATCCTTAATGCTTTGCTATTTTTGGTTTGAAGAGTCCTCCTGAACTTGGTTTTGTGCTGAGTGGTCAGATTTCCACTCTCAGAGCGTTAAGAGAATAAAGGCTATTAGGGACTATATAGCATGAGTGTTTGGAGGGAAAGGGTACCAGGCCCTGCACTTGTGAAGGCTTTGCCTCACACCCAGGTGAGGCACCTACCTGTGCCCTACAACCCCCTGGTGGCTTTGTTACCACTGCTAATTGGATGCTCCTGCCCTGCAGCTGGTGTTTTTCCGTGTGCTTACTCCAGAGGAGGCCACTTCCACCGTAACAGACAAATCGGAGGGGGGGGTGAGGTGGGAGGGGGGGATGCTCCTCAGGGACTATGAACAACTAGATTAACCACCTTGAGCATGCACCGATTGGCCTTTTGCTTCCATCTCCTACCTACTATCAAGGGAAGAGCAGAGATAGGAGGTGCCTAGAATCCCAGATTCCGCAAAAACTTGGTCTCCATCCAGCTGAGAGCTATCAAACCTGCTCTGAGCACTGGGCTGACTGCAACCTCATCATAGGTTTCTGGCATGATGCCTCCAGCAGGTAGCTCCACACACGGCGCATTCTAGGACAGGAGGAGAAACCACGGTTTGCTGATTTGGAGGGAATGGCGTTCAAGACAAGCGCAGAAAGGAACGCCTGACTGCGTAGCAATGGACACAAGCCCTATCTGATAGCTCCTTGCTAAGTTCTCCAGGGTATGAGAGGTAGGGCGGTACCAGTCTGCTGCTCCCACCCTTGAAACATCTCTCCTGCCTCCCTGCTGCTCTCCGCCACAGCGGTGCCTGGAGGACAAGCAGGGAGGACAGCCAGCTCTCCAACCTGCTCCGAAAGCAGGCTCAGCACCTCCGACGCGATCGCGGGTGAGATGGTAGCCGGTGCCACCCACAGAAACCCGGCGGTCTGGCGACCCCCCGGGCGCAGAAACCACGGTACCCAGGCGCGGCCGAACCGAGGACCAGGGCACAGGACGGGCGAGAAGCCCCGGCACATCCCCCCGCCCCGCTTCCACGCAGCGCCGGCGCGCCTCGGTTGCCAACACAGGCCGCTCCGCGGGCGCCGCACCCGAGCGCGCCCCCCGCCCGTTCCACTCCGCCCCAAGATGGCAGCGGCGCCCCCCGCCCGGCCGCCCCCGCTGAGGGGCTCCGCGCAACGGCAGTGCCGCCCGGCCCGGCCATGCCCGCACCGCCCGGAGATGCGGCCGCTGCCCCTCCCTCAGCCCCCCCCCACCTCGGCAAGCACCGAGGCGGCGGCTCGCTGCGGCCCCGGTCGTGCCTGGCCTGGAGGTACCCGCGGACACCGCGCCGCGCCGTGCCGCAGCCCGCCGCGCCGACGACTCACTCGATGTCAGGCGCGTTCTGGCTCCCCCGGGCCCGCCGCCCCGCTCCTTCCCGCCGGGCCTGGCGCTGCGGTACCGCGCTGCGCCGCGCACGGGAGCAGCCGGCGAGCGCCCGCCTGGGCTCGGCTCGGCTCGGTTCGGCTGGGAGCGGGGCGGGGCCCCGGGTGGGCGGGGCGCGGGGCGGGGGCACCTGCGCTGCACAGCGATGGGCGGGCCCGCGGGGTTTGGCGCTGCTGCTCATGCGCACGGGAGGAGGGCGGTGGGGCCTGGTCGCTCGGAGGTGCGCGGGTGGGCAGGGAGCGGGGAGCGATCTGGCGGCACCGGGAGCGGCGGCGGGCCGGGTGGTTGGGAGGGGGGCGGGCTGCTGGGCGGGAGCGGGCCCTGAGCCGCTGCGCCGCTGTGGCGGGGCCTTAGACCTCCCACGTGGGACTGGCCGCGGCCTGTGCCCTGCCGCCGGGTCATGTCGCTACTGGTGTGCGGCTTTCACCTTGGGCCGGGCCCGCACCCAGCCCCGTGACCGCGGTCCCTCTTGGCGCTGGGGCTGAGCGAGAACAGGCGGCACGACGGGTGAGCCTGGGTTGTCCCGGTCCTCCCTTCGCTCGTTTGCCAGCCCCGCTGCCCTTCACAGGGAGTCGTTTGCGGGCTTCGGTTGTGCTGTGTGCGCAAAGCCTGAGGCGTCGAAACCCTGAGTGTGGGTTGTGTGCTGCTGTGGAAACGCTGGCCCCGAAGGTTCCTCGGGGGTGAGTTTGAGCGGCAGGCAGCTGGGCAGCTAAGTGGTGGCATATTGCAGAAGCTGCTGGGAGCCTGGGCTCTGTGTCATGGCTAGCATCTTGCCTCTCTGAAAACCAGCACCCTGTGCTCTTGCTGGGCTTCAGCCCTGCCCTAGCAGTTTGACCTATGTGATTCTTGCATGTGTGTCCTTCAGAGTTGCCTGTTTCAGAATCCATGTGGAGCTGAGCTTCTGGGATTAGGCTTGTGGATAGTTATGAGTAGTCACGCAGCAAGTTAAACCAAAATTCCTGTGTCCTGACAAGAGTGGCACTTACTCATGTGTGTCATGGGGACTCGGGAAGTGTGGGTGCTAGGCCATGCTTTGCTGGTTGTTCTCCAAAAAAGCACTTTTGGATGTCTGGTGAGTAAGGGGGGGCAATTTGGGGAAGAAGACATCATAATGGATATCTTGTAAGTGTGTAAAGCTTACTCCTTGTAGTAAAAGCAGGCATACAGTCTTTATAAATGCAGGATACAAATGCTTGTCTGAGCTGTATTCACTTGTTTGGTTTGAGAGTTCTCCCTGCTTACCTGGCAGGGTCTTGTTTGGAAGGAAGGAAGGAAGGAAACTGAGTTAAGGGAAGTTTTTGTGTGAGAAGTGAGGCTTATTCCAGCAAAGCTGCAGGTAGCTCTGTGCTGCTTTGTACCATGAGTGTGCCTTTGTCTGCAGGGCAGGTTTTTCTTAAGCCTGAAATCTGTCTGTTAGGCATCGTTTTCTGGTATGGCTTTATCAGGAAGGCCTGGAGCCACTATCATTCTTTATTCTGTGAATAAGTAACCCAGGTTAGTGGTTTTTGGCCTTGTTTTAATGGTTGAGCCACAGCTCTCCACCTTTTTCTCCCTTCTTGTTTGTGTCCTTCTCCCTGCCACAGCTCCCCCCAGTGCCGTTGCTGCTATCTGGTTTGTGATCAAACCTTGCTGGCTGGGACGCGGTCCCCCAGGTCAGGGCTGGGAGCAGAATCTGGCCTTGTGGCTTGCCACCTATCCTGTTCTTGAGACCTCGGTGCTGTCAGAAGTAGTGAAGATACTTTTGAGAGGTGATAGCGGCATTGAGCTACAGGAGTGTGGGCAGTTCTCTGAATTCGCATGTAATTCCAGAAGGCAGAGAGAGACAGGGAGTGTTTGAAATTGTTAACAGATGTACCTGTAGTAAGTTTCTGCTGGTAAATTGGATCAATAAATATTCTACTTAATAGCTAATATTGTTCATAAATGGAATTTGAAAAGACTTAATTCCTCTTTGTGAATCCTGGCCTTTCTGGCTGTCATTAATGTAAAACCAGTTATGTCTTGGTAATGAATATCTTGTGTATTTTTAACATACACACGGGTGTGCGTGCACACACACACGCCCTTAATCACATTGTTTCCTTTCTGAGGAGAGTCGTGAATGGATTGGGTCCTGTAGTTCACACTTGGCTCTGGTAGCTTACCTTTGCACACAGTCTATAAATAAACCCACAGTGCCAGAGTAGGGCTTTAGGTATTTGCATGGCACATATTATCTTGGATTTATTTCCTGCATTCTAATGATGGATGACAGATGCAGTTAAAATCTTTGTGGTGCCTGGAGCATGTCTGTTTTGCTGTCTTGGAAGAATAAAGGGGATGTTGGCCCCCACTGTTTGACTGTGCAGATTGGGTTACTGCTAGTAAAGTGTATTTTTCCCTATTTTATTTTGTATGTTTGATGGCAGGCTTTGAATAATACTCCTCAGTGTTTGCTCTGCAACATCCATTGGTTTTCTCTGGGGCCTGTTTGGATGAGTTACTAGAAGAAAGAAGGAAAAGCAAAAGTTGAATGGTTGTGAAATGGCACATCTTGGGAATACAGGGAGCAGGGGTCATTTCCAGAATTTGTGATTAGAAAGGGAACTAACACTAGGTTGTTAGATAACAACTATTTAAAAGTATGCTTACTCTAGGATACAGGCAAGGTAAAAATGGTACATCAATTGGTTTTTAAAATATACACCACTGATAAAGACTTGGTTGGAGCCAGTGCACTGGCCTTTTGAGTGTTCACAGACCTTTTATGAACTCCCATGGTTGTGTTAATAGTGCACATTCATACAGACTATTCTTGTGAGGCACATCAGTATTTTTGCTGGAATGGAAGAGATCCATTTCTTGTCCACATCTCCTGGTGTTTCTCCAGAGATAATGTCATAATGTAAATCTGGGTTGGCAATGAAAGAAGTTCTGGTCTATGTTTTGCCACGTTCCCTCGCACCAGCATTCACGCAGCTGTGGGATGAGTTGGATCAAGGAACTGATTTAGCTGAAAACTGTGATTTACGTGTATGCTAGAGCTAACATAAGAGAAGTGATGAAAATGTGTGTTGGGGGGACGCAGACCTTCTTTTCCTGGTACAGTGTGCCCTGATATAGTTTCCAAGAGAGTATGTAATCCTGTTCTCCTTATCTGGAGACATCCTTGGTTTGTATCAGCAACCTGAGGTGGTCAGCTTGTGCATTTGTGCATGTTTGATGAAAATATGGTAGGTGGCCTGCGTCTGTGAGCTGCAATGGAATTCTCCAGCATTCCTCCGTTCAAAAGCCACTCAAGGTTGTGAGAAATGTAAATTAGTTCTTTCATCTCAAGGAAGAAGGGTGAAGGTGGTAACTTTATAATGGCACTTGAAAATGGCACAGGGGTTAATTAACTTCCAGGGGTCTATAACTGGTGAAGAGTTTCTTGTTGTGCAGTGTTGGAATTTGATGTTGATCGGCTGGATTGAATGGGGTGAGGCTGAAGGGCCCTCAAGAAGGGAATGTTTGCTTCAGCACATTATCACATGCTCAGATTTATTCAGTAAAGTAGAAATTGGGTTATTTCAGTGATATTTGATTAATAAGCTCCTCCTTCTGAATCTTACTCCAAGTTCTGACTGAGGTCTGTGCTAACTTTTAACAGGTATGTGGAGTGGAGAGAAGCAAAGTGTCTCTGATTCTGGTTTAAGAAGCTAGTTTCTCTGACCATGAGACAGAGCCACTGCTAGAATTTAGGGGCAGCAGGGTAGGGCCAGGACAGGTTTCTGTGCACAGTTCTTTATCACTGCTTTGGTGCAGCTACGTGTGGGTGATGTTTGTATCAATTGTCCTTGTATTGGGCTTTTCATTTTAGGATAACATCTGTTCAAACACTGCTCTTCCCTAGCATGAAGAACTCTGAAAGTAATCCTGCTTGAGCAGGAGATTGGACTAGATGACCTCCAGGAGTCCTTTCCAAGATAATTCCTTGGCAGGAGTGTATTCGTGATTAAGTACCTAACGATTTAAGGCCTAATGGTGTGAGGCAGCACAGGGAAGGAGAGAGGTGCTGGGTGTGCTGGGGCTGATGGCTGTCATCGCTTTATAGTAGCTCTCCAACTTTGGCACTAACTTGGATCATTCATGGTGCAGCACCCAGCGTGATTGTGAGTGGCTTCTGTGCCCTTTGGAGTTTAGTTTTGTAATTAGCCACACACAGAGGGAAAAACTGAAGGCAAAAGAGATAAAGCTCGCAGCTGCTGAGGGAGTAAGTCACAAGTGGGTCTGGTTGAGGAGCACCTGGAGACAGACCCAAACTTTCTAGAAGGGAAGCTGGCACGTTACAACAGCTGAAGATGTGATTCACTCTTTGTGAACCTACTTGCATGCTTGAATGCTGTACTCCATGCCACAGGTGCATTCTTCTCTTCCCTCCACCCTTCATGCTAATTGGAAGCATCCCCCCTGTTTACTCAGTTCCTAACAGGATGCTTCATACCAAATAATCAATCATAGGAAGGTTCTTAGCCTGTGACGCATCTTAATGAGGAATAGTTCTTAGCAGAGAAGTGGGGGTACTGAGTCATCTGGAAAAATAAACAGTCCTTGGGCATTTAATGCTGTTGATGCTCCTGCTGGTAGTTTTTAAACTTCAAACCTTCACTGTTGCCACAGGCTAGAAACAGATGGTGACTCCTCCCCACAGCGGGGATGAATTCAGAGTTTAGGCAGCGCTTTAGGACTCTGACATGCTGCCTTAAGCACATCTTGCCATGCTGGGCCAGCTGACTTTGCTGTCACTGTGACAAAAGCATAGTGTGTGCCTGTGCCTCCCCTGCCATGAGCCAGCAGACTTCTTCCATCAGCCTACGTAATGGTGAGAGTGAAGAAGCCCATTCTCTCCTGCCACCGAGGCCACCATGCCTGCTAGGGGAATAGAAACAGGGGTGACTGGGATGGCTGGGTTCCCCAGGAGGTGTCTCTCAAAGACAACAGACAGGCCAACCTGCTGCTGCTCTTTGAGTTTTCTAGAGGGATTCAAAGCCTCAGTGTGATTCTGGAGGAAGCAGGAGCAGTATTACTGAGTTTGAGTTTCACGTAGGGAAATGGTACACCCAAGCGCAGAGCAGGCTGCCCTCTGCTAACACAGAGTGTGGGCATATAGCAAGGCAATGTAGTTGAACTTGTGTAGAAATCCTGGGAGCAGGAATGCCCAGGTAATCACACCTTGTTTGCTGGCAGCACTGTACATACCACGGGGCCTTGTTTTCATTAGGACTACACAGTGAGTTAAGGAGCTGTGGCAAAGCCACAGCCTTCTTGGAGTCCCATTTCAGAAAGGGTACAGTGCAGGCAAGCTCTGAAGGAAGGCTCTGAACTCATTTGAAGGTCTTCTACCCCACTGAAAAGTGTCTTTGTTTAGCACACCTTGACTGTTGCTGTTCTCTTCCAGACGTGCCTATATGACAGGTGAGCTGGTTTGCTCCAAATCATGTGCTTTGTTCAGGGACCACAGCTACAGGACTGCTGTGGTGCACATCTCCAGGGCTTTTCATCTTGCTGTCAGTGTTAGCTTGCTCTGTAGGACAACTGCAAACCCTACAAATTACATACATCCCCAAGCAAGCAAACACAACACACTGGGGGAAAATAAAAACAGTAGAGGGAGAGTGAAGATTTAGATTGGGGTTTACTTAGTTATAATAAAACCAGCTGTGGTGTCATTTGTCAGAAGGATCCGTGGGTATATTTTTTCTCTATAGAGATGTTAGGTCAGCTTTGTTAAGAAAATGTAAGAAAAAGGTTTAGAAGTTAAAAAGATTAATTCTTTAGAGTTAAGAAAATTAAGAGTTAAAAGTTAAGGAAATGGCTTTACAATGCTCTGCTGCAGTTTGGTTCATCAGAACTGGCAAAGAGAGATAAGAAGTCAATGACTTTTTAATGTTTACTTTAGAAAGGAGAGAAGCAGAGCATGTGTTGGTTGCACTGCCAAGGCCTAAGCAAGCAGTGTCACACAGCAATGGTTGCAGTCAGGCTTAGCTCTACCTGAGCTGGCCTGAAAGAGGACTGGCTCTTGGTCTGTGTTGTTTTCTCCCTTCTCTTGGATCTGCTTGGGTCATCACTCCCTACCCGATGTCACGGTGACCCGTGTCCAGATAAGCCTTTGCAGTTGCCTGTGCAAGCTGGTTGCCATCAGCCTGACAGATTGAGGTTAGGGAACAGCCATAGATGTAGTCAGGGAAGAGGGCGAGGAACACTCAGAGGTCACCTCTGTAGCCCAGCTCTGCCGCAGCCTGGAAACACTTTTGGTTTGGCTTAATTGAGCACTGTAAAGTTAGAGGGAGCTGGTTGATCTGCGCAGCCCTAACAGGGCAACACTGGCAAAGGTATGATCCTGCTCTCTAACCATAGGCTGCTGAGCACCTTGGGTATGCTAAGGGAGAGCATACCTTCACCTATGGAACTTTGTCTTGTTTCTTGTCTGGCAAATTCGTGAGGCTCTAGTGCCAGTCTGCAGGGTATCTCTGGCTTTTTGCTTGTTTTATAGGTAACACTGGGAACTCTTACAAGTAACTATCATAGGTCACTGCAGCCTCTGAACTAAACATCTGAAATTCTCAAACCTGCTGCTTGCTACATGGTTCACAATTTACACAGAAGAGTCCTTACTTAGGTGTGCAGGCAACTGCAATGCAGTGATACTGAATCTAGCTTTGTAGTATACGCATCTGAATTATATTATCTCTTAAATTCAGGCAGGAATTGTTGATCTGCTTTGTGGCATGCTGGTTTGTTACCACTCCTTGTGCTGTGGATTGCAGTGTCTAAAGAGGGAAAGGAAGCAAAACAAATCCTGTCCATTTTCCAGAGTTCATAATTCTCTTGTTTCTTATGCAGGGTGGATTACCAGAATCCAAATGGCTCTCTCAAACAGGTGGTTGGGTTTATCCTTAACCCATCTAAGCAGTACAGTGATCCAACGGCACTTGAGGTAATTTCCAAATCTTGCTTTTGTTTGCTTGGGAGTGTGTTCTGACTGCAGGAGGTGCTGTTAAGTAGGTCAAACATAAGGTAAAGTGTTTGTGATTCAAAAAGGGTAATGTAATAATGATTAAAAAATCTCACAGTTTTCCGAGGTTGCAAAGTGAACCCAAACACAACATAGGCAGGTTCCTGGCAGTTTGAATGTGGTCTGAACTCTGCATTTTCATACGGGTTTAAGGAGGCAGGCCTTGAGGGCAGTGCAGTGGCTTGCAAGCAGAAAGTGGAAGTGCCTGTGTTTTTCAGCCAAGTGCGAATAAGCAACAGCCAGACCCTGCTGAATGCAGCACCAATTACATGTTTCAAATTGTTCCAGAGTTTATAATTTCAGGTATTTAAAACAAAAGTAACCTGAAAAATGATTTCCTTGTACCTTAACAGTGCCCATTTTGTTATTTTTCTTTAGGTCCTTGTTCCAAGCTCAAGGCATTTAAAACATCTTAAATTTATGGACCTCGTATTTTACAATGCCTTGCACAAAGCTTAAAGCCTAATTGCACAGTACATTCAGTACAGGTACGGGGAATCTCTAGCGTATAGCTCTTTAAAGGATCAGGGCTTTAGTTTAAAGGATGAGACTAGTTATTCTTATGACTGTGCTCTGGAGAGGGTATTAAGACAATGCTCAGAGCTAGGTTATGTGATAGTCCCAGAAGGTATCTTGGGGAGGTACCTGGGTCATACTGGCTTTCTCTGTAAATGGGTTGCGTGAGAGCATTGGCCAGTAGATGTTTCAAGGAGCTATGTATGCTGACAGCCAGAGGGACACAAAGTCCACAAAGGTGAGCAAGATGTCAGTAGTCTTAATGGGGAAACCTTTCCTTTGTGATGGGATTTTGCTTCAAGACTGTGATAGAAATGAAGAAAGAGGAAAGAAATAAGTTCTCCTTGTGCAGTTAAGCTTGTCCAGTGGTACCTGGGCAATCACACTTCTAGTTGTTTCCTACTGCTTCATTGTGCATTTGGCCCATCTAGGTTTCTTCATCTCCTTCCTGTGACAACACTCGTATCCCTTTCCAGACTCCTCCTTTCTGCTTTCCCTGCTGTTCAGCCACAGCTGACAGGCAGAGGTTAGAGTATGGTGTACCACATCACTGCCAGGGGATGGGAGAGGGTGGCTGTTTGCAGAGGTGAGTGACTTTTGAGAGAGAAGAGAGGTGTCCTCTTGTAGGGGAAACCTAGCGTAGGCCTCTGCTCTAGGAAGCAAATCTTGAGGGCAGCACTTGACCTCTGCAGCAGTAGGACTAATACAGATGGACACAGCTGGCCCCCCTTTACTGAATGTAAAAGTGCCTGCTTCACCTGATGAACATCCACACTGTGTTTGATACACAGGAGGGTGGCTTGGTCTTTTAGGTAGCATTGCAATTGCACGTCCTTCATCTTCTAGAAGGGATGATGATCTCCATTGATTTTTCTATACTGTATACACTTCTGCTCTGCAAAACAAGGTGAATGGTTAGGTTGATGCCATATGCTGTTCGTTTGACTAGTTCAGCTGACAGCAGCTTGGCATTCCTGCAGCTGCTTGGCCAGCATGTTTCTGGTACCTTCCTGCAAATCAGTTGTTCACCAGTAGAAAGGATCTTCCTGCTTTTCTGATGGCCAGTGTTTGGGCCTCCTTTGAAGACAAACACATCACTTGAATTTTAGCTTACTGGATAAACAAATAGCTGTTCCTGTAAAGGAAGTTGAATTGTTTCTCAGTTTATTCCTGCTGTTCCTAAGCATAGTCAGAGTCAAATCTAACAATTTAGTATTGTGCAGTTTATTTCTGTTGTTTCTTACTCCTGATAACATCACAGAACAAACAAATACAGGATACTGTATCTTGTAACAGATACTTCACATAAGGAAGGTGATGATCTGTTAGGTTCTAGCTAGTGGCAGCTTAGCAGCACCAGCAGGACCTCAGGTGTCTTACTGAGAGCAGAGTAAGATGGGAGATCCTTACAGACTTCACTGAAAAGAAGATGGGTCAGAAAAACCCTTATCACTGGGGATTGTGTACAAGATTGAAAGAGTCTGACATGAGCCTGAGCTTCCTATAGGCTATTTGTAGCAGAAGCAAGCACATTTTCTTGCTTGTAATTGAAGTTGAATGAAATCATTTGCAGTCACTAAAAAGCCCAGTAAATGCAAGCCACTCTTCATGCCATCCTTCAGTCGTGTTTCAAAGTAGAGTGGTTGTTATGTTTGACATTTAGTGAAGAGAGTGCAAAGCCTGAAGTAGCATCTGGCTTTCAAAGAGCACATTGAATGCAGTCAGTGTGTCACTCATATGGTATGAATTTGTTGCTGGCGCCTTGTGAATGGTTTGTGTAATGACAAGATCCTGTGTTGGGTTTGTGCTTGCTCCCAAAGAATTACTGAGGAGATCTGTCTTATCCTTTCCTCTCTTTTGCTAGTGTCACTGGAGCATGCCAAGCAATACAGAAGCTCACCCGTGTGCGAGTGGTGGACAACAGCGCCTTGGGGAACACGCCATACCACAGGCCACCAAAATGTATCCATGTGTATAACAAGAGTGGGGTTGGCAAAGTAGGAGACAAGATCCTTCTGGCTATTAAAGGAGAAAAGAAGAAGGCTTTAATTGTAGGGCACAAGATGCCTGGTCCCACCATGACGCCCAGATTTGATTCCAACAATGTGGTACTCATAGATGACAATGGAAATCCATTAGGGACTAGGATAAAAATACCAATACCCTATAGCCTGCGACAGAGAGAAGGAGAATTCTCCAAAATATTGGCCATTGCCCACAAGTTTGTATGAAAGATAAGAAAGGTGTCTAGCAATTGTGTTTATATGCTTTCATACAGTAGCTGTTCCTTGGTCCTTTTCTAAGAAAGAAAATGGTAAAAAGTGAAAAAGCTGAGGTTCGGCAAGAGTCTCTTCATGTATAAGAATTGCAGGCAGCTAATTTAAATGTTGGAATACCTTGTTTTGCTCTAAAAGAAAGTTGATTTATTTCACAGAATGTCTGCAGTGTGTCTATAATTAAAATGAGAGCATGAAAATCCTTCCTGTTTCTGTACTGCTTATGCTGTCTTCTGTATTTCTGCCTTTCCCAGTTCCCCAGGAGCAAGGCACAAAGCACAGTCCCTGCTCCGATGGGGTCTACACAATGGACTCACATATAAGAGTAGAAGAGTTACATAATGAACTGCTGGGGCCTTGGCTGTATTCAATAAAAGGATAAGTTTCTATGTCTTTGCCTAAGAGAAGTCTTCAGGAGTAATCAGAACTGGAAGAGCATGATGGTCTACAAACTTCAGTGGTGTGTGATTGAACAGGATATGCCAGAGATGGGGAAGTAAAGGGAGGAAGGGGAGGTGAATAGGGTAGATTTGAGATACAGCCTGTGCTCTTCACCTGACCAACCTGAGGAGATTGTGTTCTCTGAGTAAGGCAAGGGTTGGATTCAGAAACTCAGTGCTCATGGCAGGTAAAGGAATACAGGGGGCAGAGCACTCCTAGAAATAGCAGTGACAGGGAAGGGGGATGCAGCCCACAGGACTTTGGCCAGCTTTGGGTCCCTCAGCCAATTCCTCTCATGTCTAGTGGCAGCTGACATTGCCTTGTACTTCCCTATACCTTCCCTGTTGAGCTGGGAAAGCTCCTTCCTTTGGCCCTGCATTGGCCCGATATGAAGATCTGAAGACTTAAGTGCTGAGCTATTCCTCATTTTAAATAGTTACTTCTGGCAGGTGTATCTGCCCCACACTCCCTGCTGTGAAATCCATATTGCCCATGGAAAAGTTGAGTTCTGAATCCTTGTTCTCCATGATTCCAGGTAATGGAGAGATACTTTGAATTTAAATTCAGTCTTGACCTTTAAGTAATGACACTGTCCCACTCTGTGGGATCAAACCTATGTGCTGCCCGCTTCTGTGGGAAAGCAGAACCAGCTGCTGCTGGCAGCATCTTCCTTGATTGCTGTTGTCCATGGGCCAGTGGATGTTGGGTCTGCCACTCCGAACCCTGCAGGCATTGCCTTTTAAGCAGTTGGCATGCTTGCTTTGTATGCGTCTGCCTGCTGGCATAACGGTGGAGCAGGCACTCGTGTGGCTGCTGTCAGTCTTTCCAGTGTATCTAGAGTGCAATCGACTTCCAGGAGGAGCTTGATGTGATCAAAGGTGATGCTGGTGCCGTTTAGCTAGGCAGGATGGTGAACAAACCGTGTGTGCAGTGGGTGTTGAGTGGCCTCCCTCCCTCCATGGCACGCTCCAGCTGCTCGGGCACCGCTTGCTGTTTTTTCCTCCTGCTTCAGTGTGCTCCCGCACCACACTGGGCTGATCCCGGGCAGGTTCGGGAGGGCTGAGCGGCCTCCTCAGGCTTTTGGCGATGCTCGGTTTCCGCCCTGCGGGCGCGCCCGGCCGGCGGGGATGGAGCGGGGCTGCCCGGGCCCTCTAGCGGCGCCCGGTGCGGAGTGCGGACGGAGGGATGGGACCGAGCCAGGCCCTGCTCAAGGCCGAGGGCCCTTAGGGAGCGCTGGGAGCGCGGGTCCCGGCCTGGCACTGGGGAAGCTTCGTGCAGGGCTGCAGAGTGCTGGATCTATCCGAGTTAGGTGAAGGGGCGGGAAATCAGCTCTGTGCCCTGCCGTCGGCGGATGAATCCACACAGCCCTCCTGAGGTACGTTCTAGCTTTTTCACAGCGCATCCCTCCAGCAGGCTTTTTGAGTGGAAAAGGGCCGTAAGCTTTTATGCATTATTAGGGAAGGTGTTTATGGCACTTAACAGCTCTGTGGTCTTGCTTTGCAAAACCTTCCACAGCCTTTGACAGTGCCAAACCCCAGTAAACACATAAACAAATACTTTTATATGGTCAGTTGATGTGTTTGCCATGGCTCAGATATCCTCAATTAAATCCTTCGGAGAACAGAAAAAGAAGCTGGCTTCTGCTAATGTAGGGCTGGAAAATATACTTTAAAAATATCCTTTGTTTCTGTGTAAAGGCTGTGGGAACAGTGGAAGAGTAGTCCATCCCAAGCTGGAATACCTTATAACTCATCTGAAGGGCTGCTTTACTGTGAAGTTTTTGCTTGGCAACAACTCCAGCCTTGAAGCGTCTCCAAGTAGGACCTAAGGGCCTGCAAACAATCCTTGTTATTCCTGTCCTGAGCATAAGGGCTATGAGTCTCCTGGGATGCACAGACCCTGCTGTTTGGATATTAAATATTTCACAGAATATTTGCTGATAACTTTCCAGCATTTTGCTGGGGAAGAGGTCCTGGGGAGAGGGCACAAGAGGAAGCGGGCAAGACAATGCAGCATGCTTGAGATTAAAATGTGAAGCGATGCTTTATTTTCCTAAGTAAGCTGATATGTAGAACTAAATCCTTAACCTCAGAGCTTAATAAGTGGACATGCAGACAGCTGAGCTAAGCATATCCCATAGAGCATGCCCTACAGTTTTTACATCTCTTTCCCTAATGAGGAAGGCAGCCTCGGCAGAAATCCCTATCCCACTGCATATTCCAGGTGCTGCCTGCAGCAGCATCTCTCTGAGGGGAAAAGGCCCAGCTTGTGGATGAACCCTTAGCCTGCTCCCAGCCATCCCATTGGATTTGGCCCCACCACAGTTGCAGGATGGTCAGCAGATGGACAGTGCCTTGCCAGTGGCCTAGGCTGCTGTAGGTTCTCAGGGCTCTCTTTTTCATTGAGCACACCTTCTATGTATTCATAGAATCACAGTGGTTTGGGTCAGAGAAGACCTTAAAAGCTCATCTATTTCCAACTCCCTGCCATGGCCAGGGACACCTTCCACTAGAGCAGGTTGTTCCAAGTCCCACCCAACCTGGCCTTGAACACTGCCAGGTCTTCTCTTTTGTTTCAGCACGGGGGAAATACCTGCTTGTTCTTGACTTCCAGCTGCCCCAGCTCTGCTCCAGACACGCCAGAGCCTTCTGAGCAGCAAGGCAGTGGTGTCCCAGGAGCAGCTGCTGGGTTTCCTGGGCTCCAGCATGTAGTGTCCTCTTTTGGCATCCACCTGAGGCTGAGCTCTCCTCAAATGGAAGGCTTTTCCTTGTGATTTCCATCCTGCTAGGGAATCAAGTGCGATTTACTCTATGGGTAGCAATTCTTGCAGGTCCTTTTCTTGAAGGATGGCTGCAGACTGGTGAGATTATTCCCTTAGAGGAAGGAATTAAAACAAACCACCACCTACCTCAGTTGCTGCCAGAAGGTCATTCTTTCCCCTGCTTCCTTGTTATGTTTATTATTCTGTGATTAACAGGATTTTATATGGTAAATGGGAAAATTTCCCAGCAAGAGGTGGTGCTTAAGAGGAATTCTCTCATCTCCCGGGCAGCCTCTGAGGAAGCTGCCACCCTCTTCAGAGGGAAGGAGAAGCTAAAGGCAGAGTCGTCCCAGGGTCTTCTTGCCCAATTACAAATGTGCCTCCCTGGTCAGATCTGAGTGGGTCCCTGGGTCCGTGTCTGTTCCCATGTGTTTGGATTCAGGGTTTGCATCAGATGAAGTTCCCAAGAAGGGTGCCTGTTCCCCTAGTGACAGCTGGGACTTTGTGCTCAGACATTCCTCCATGGGAGATAGGGGAAAGGGGTCTTTTTCTAGGTCATCCTGCATGGGTAGGAAGAGATGGCCTTTGGGGAGATGCTTGCCCAAAAAGATATGTGATGGGGCTCTCTAGTGAGGGCTGGGGTCTGGAAAGAGACAAGCAAGCACTGGGGATTATTTGGCTGTGAGAAGGGGTGTCCCCAGAAGGAAGCAGGCGAGACAGATTATCAGAGGGATGCAGCAGGGAGCTGATGTCTTCCATCTGCTTGGAGACGGAGGCTGAGAGACAGGCGGCCCTGTCTTGTGGCCTTGTGCCAGAGGATGGATGGACCACAGAGCTGAGGGAGCGACTTTGGGGGCTGGGGGAGGGGAAGACAGCTGACATCATGCCTGCCGAACTAGGGCTGATGCAGCTGGAGCCTGGACTTCGGTCCGGATCGGTTGGCAGGGATGAGGGTGGCGAGCTGCACATCCCAGAGCTGGAGGCTAGGTGGCAATGTGGGCATGGTGGTGTGCCCGGCAGCCTGTCCCCATAGCCCCGTGTCACTCGCTCGGTGGGCCCCTCCGCCTGGCTGAAGGATCGGAGCCCAGATCTCGCTCCGTCAACACATTCCCCAGCGGCCGGCCCGCAGTAGGGCAGCGGAGCCAAGGCCAGCGAGGAGGAGGAAGATGAAGACTTTGGAGTGACCCAACCTGACTGGGTCTATTGCGGGAAAGACCCGGTGAGAGCCAGGGAGCATTGGCCAGGGCTGAGCCCCGTCTCCATGAAGTGGTGTTGAGTGGCCGGGTGCAGCAGGGTCACATCTAACCCTGTCCTGTTTGGTGAGGGCTAGCTGGGCTGGGGAAATCAATGGAAAGGGCTCTGCGAGCAGCACTGTGACTCCCACAGGGCTGTAGTTGCTCGTGTCAGGGAGAAGAGGGACACAATGCCCTGGCCAGCAGTGGGGTGCTGGCTGTCGGATGGCAGTGGGCTGCAAAGCAGGAGGCAGAGACCCCTGCCGGGGCCATTCACCTACAGGCAGATGCCAAACCCCCTTCCCTGGGGCTTGCCAAGCCTCAGGCGGTGAGCAGCATTTTCCACCCGGCCACTCGCGGAGAGGCAGTGAGAGGACCCTGCCAAGCCCTTCTGATGAGACAACGAGGGCTGTCATTTCTTAGCTGTTTCCCTCCTGGATGTGGCTGTGCTGTGAAAGTCTGCATGACCCAGGGAGAGCAAAGAGGACTGGGAAACAGCTGGATCTGGGGCCTCACTTGTTTATATCCTGCAACTACTGTTCAAGATAGACAAGGGCAGGGTGAGAGTGCCCATCAGGGAGACTGTATAGGCTGGACACTTGTACTGGAAAACCCAGTTTCTCAGAAGCTGGAGGGGGTTAAGAGCCAGAGGTGAGGGGAGGACTCTGGGGCTGGCACCTCTGCCAGGGCAGAGCCCACAGGTAGAAGCTTGTGTGGTCACTGCCCAAAGGGCTCTTCTGTGAGTGAGCTAGCACTGATGGCAGCCTTGGTAGCTTATTTTCTGAGTAGTTTCTCTTCCAGCATAAGAAATGGGGTGGTGAATGATGCTGAATCTAGTCTTAATGCTGTTGTGTAAATCAGTGGTAGTGCCTCAAGTGAGCTAGTACATGCCGGGCTGGTTAGCTTATCTCAGAAACTGTCAGGAGTAGTGGATGGGAATTTTCCTAGGCTGGCAGCAGATGCACCTCTAACAAGAGAACAGAATTGGAAAGCTCAGGAGTGTCTAACCTGGAGAGAAGGAAGATTAATGAGGGCTTCTGACAGAAGGATAAAAAGAAGGATGTGGACAAAGCACGAGGCACATCCATTCACCCTCTCTGAATGCACAGTAAAGGTGATGTTCAATCAAACAGTCTGGCGGAGGAAATAAAATTAGCTTCTTTCATTTTTCCTTTCACCCAAAGCATAAATTGCCCCATGGAATTCATTACTCCAGGGCACCAGCAAGCTTCACTGCTTAACACAGCTCAAAATGAACCTGGGCGCTCACCTCCGTGCCAGGAAGGGCAAGCATGCTCAATAGGAATAGCACACACCCCCTCCCCAAAAGGTTGGGAAGTGATGTGCCCAGCTGTGGCGCAAGCACCAATGACAGGCTGTCACTTGGGCACCTGAAATGCAAGCTTGCTTTGAAAATATCTGAAGGCTATAAACTCCATGAACCTAATGTGGTTCTTCAAAAATAAACACTCAAGCCCCAGGATACAACATGGACCAAGGCAGAGCTTGGGAAGCAAATCCAAGGTCAGTTGGTCAAGATTATACCTTCCTCACTCTAGCTCAAATGGGCTGCTTTTCATGGTTATGGCCTCACAGCACTTGGGTGTGGAGTAAGGGGTGGCACGTATTCCCCAAGGCCAAGGCCAGGATGTGATGGTCCCATGGCTCCTGTACAGTGAGGTTATCCCTCTGCTTGCCTGGTGACATGGCGGGGTGAGCTCTGCTGGCACCTCAGTCTGCTGAAGGACTGCAGCTCTGTGGATGGCTCGGTGAACATCCTGTCCTGGGTACTGCAGTGTTTCCAGTGGTGATCCACAATACCTGCAGGTGTGTGTGGGCAGAGGTGTGTGCCCATGGTGTGTGGGGAGAGGAGGTAAAGCTGCATTCACAGCCTGTTAGTTGCACTTTCTACCATAAGCTCCCAGGGCAGGAAAAGGAATGAGTCAGGGTTGGGGCACACCAAGGAAATTCTCATCTTCCACCCCTTGTTTAGCAGTCCCCCTGGTTGGGGCTATACTCATACCAAAACCAAGGGCAATGCTTTGGTGGGCTTCCTGACTGTTGCTCTAACCCCCCCAGTATGAATGCAGATGGTGGCTGACCTTCAGCCCCTGAGAGATGAAACCTCCCAGGCAGGGTAACATCACCCCTGCCAAAAAAGTGCCATCATGGAGCTCGTAATTGTGGCCATATGTCCCAGTCTCTGCACCAAACCTCCTCCTCTGGTGAACTCCAGTTGTGACCATGGCATCCCAGTGTGGTTTTTGTATTAGATACATCTCTTAGGCTTAAAGGATTTGTTGCTGTAGCTTGTGACACTGGGGTCTGACCCCAGAGGAGGTAAAAATAAACCTTCCTCCCATTTCTGGGACTATACAATGCAGGGTTTGGAAATCATGGCAGTCCCTTCTCAGCTCTGAAATAAGCAGTGTTTTGTAGGTTGAGAGAGCAGCAGCTGAGCATTAAGGACAGCATGTACTGCTGGAGAGCATATTCCACCTCCTGCATCCAGGAGGTAGGAAGAGCCCAGGGTGTTCCCTGACATCCTTGTCCTGCCAGACTTGGTCAATGATGCTCAACCCATACTGCTGGCCTAGCAGCAGCATCCTGATGACAGCAGACCACTCCTGGTTCACCAGGGGTGGCAAAAGCTGAACAGGCCAGTGTGCTTCTTACTACTGTGCTTGAGGCCATCCCTAGGGGAGCCCAGCCTGCCATCTCCCAGGGGCTGTTTTGTACTGACTTTCGTACTTTGCCCTGTGGTCTGGTCTGAGCTGTGTGGGATGCACAGGAGGCTTGGGAAGGTGGTGTGTGTCTCCAGCACAGGAGGGGCTGTTACTAATGCATGATGAGCTTTTGGGCTTTTGCATTCATGCATGCCTGGACCAGAGAAAATGGTTGTGTGCTGCCCAGCCACTTGAGCTTTACTCTTAAGCATGTCTATGTTCCTCTTCAAAGCAAGGCCCAGGATCCCCTATGTGCATCTGGAGAATGGTGGGAAAGGCTTAAGTTCACTGATGGCACAAAACTCATTGCTCAGAGGGGTGGATGAAGTGAGGAGAGGAGGTGATAGGATAGTCGATGTTATCTTTGGCCTTGTTTCC
The DNA here is from genome assembly GCA_002631895.1 of Agapornis roseicollis. Lineage (NCBI taxonomy): Eukaryota > Metazoa > Chordata > Aves > Psittaciformes > Psittacidae > Agapornis > Agapornis roseicollis. The sequence goes on from NDXB01019274.1 coordinate 117,995, forward strand.
TGAGGTTCGTGCTCAAATCTAGGCAGTTCTCCATCAGGCCCTAGAAAGCTGTAGAAAGCCTCAAATCTGGATTTCATGATGCTAACAGCAGTAAATAGTTGGTTTAACTGGCTTCACAAGTCTGCGGGGTTGCCCTTGATAAGCCTTGGCACTGTTTTGCGGAGGAGGGACAGGTCCCCAGGAGGCCACACCTGCAGCAGGGTGAGCTGAGGACAGAGGGGCCTCCAGGGCATCAAACGCAGATCTGCAGAGGCAGTTCTCTCCTGAAGGCTTGGCAGCGCAGGCACTGGGGCAGGGGAGACAGGGAAGCGAGGCCAACCTCCTGCCTGCAGGAGAGGGTATCTAAACACCTGCTGGACTCTGCAGGGCAGGATCCTTCCTT
>NDXB01019275.1:0-31292 GCA_002631895.1 Agapornis roseicollis
CTCATCCATGTCATCAATAAAAATATTGAACAAAACCGGTCCCAGCACAGACCCCTGAGGGATTGTGATTGTGATCACAATTCAGATTATGATGATTTTAGGTCTGGAAATGTGTTGCTGCATTGGGAAAAGGTGTTATGTTGGCAGGTAAAGAGACATTTTAGGGTTCTTAAGAGGACACTAACACATGGATTAAGTAATGTTCTACCAGCATCATTAACTTTTTCAGCCAAACTTTAAATGTCATTTAACATCTAAGATTAGTTGCACAAGATTTACTGTCTGTGAAGCAGAAAAGCAGCTGAGACAGAAACAAATAGGAATCAAAATACGTTTATATCAGGTCCCCTCATTTCTTTACAACTAGACCAGTATCTTCCTAAACAAATGAAATTTGAGTTAGCGATTTCATTTTAAGGGGAAAAACTTTATTCTCATATTCCACAAAATCCTTTCAACTCCCAACTGTAGAATTTCTTTACATGCTATCCAGTTAAAATACCAATTAAACACTTAACCTTGTTAATCTTTAATCAGGAAAATGAACGCTGGTATCATAGAATCATAGAATAGTTAGGGTTGGAAAGGACCTTAAGATCACCTAGTTCCAACGCCCCTGCCATGGGCAGGGACACCTCACACTAAACCATGTCACTCAAGGCTCTATCTAACCTGGCTTTGAACACCATCAGGGATGAAGCATTCACAACTTCCTTGGGCAACCTGTTCCAGTGCCTCACCACCCTAACAGTAAAGAACTTCCTCCTTATATCCAATCTAAAAACTTCCTCTGTTTAAGTTTGAACCTGTTACCCCCCTTGTCCTATCACTGCAATCCCTAATGGATAGTCCTTCCCCAGCATCCGTATAGGCCCCCTTCAGATACTGGAAGGCTGCTATGAGGTTGTCGTGGTTTAAACCCAGTCTCTACTCCCCCCCTGCTCTTTCTTTCCTTCCCCTCCTCCCTGCTCCCGGAGGGATGGGGAGGAAAATTGAAGGAATGCAACTCCCATGGGTTGAGATAAGAACAGCCCAGTAACTAAGGCATAACACAAATCACTGCTGCTACCACCAATAATAATAATGATAAGAAAATAACAAGGGGAGAGGGTATGCTACCACCTGCCGAAAACAAGCCCGACCAGGAAGTGTGTGTGCCCTTCTGGGTAACTCCCCATTACCTCCCCGGGCATGACATGCTGTGGTATGGAATACCTCTTTGGCTAGCTTGGGTCAGGTGCCCTGTCCCTGCTTCCCCCTGGCCTCCCCTCCTCTCTGGCAGAGCATGAGACTCAAAAAAGTCCTTGATCAGAGTAAAACATTACTTAGCGGTAACTAAAAACATTGGTGTTATCAGCGCTGTTCCCGGACCACAAATCAAAACACAGAACTATGTCAGCTACTAAGAAGGAGAAAAATTGACTGCTACTGCTAAACCCAGGACATTATCCACCCCTTATTCCATACCATTCACGTCATGCTCAGATCCCACATTTTCAATATACCGTCACTATTACATATATATATATACACATATATACATCCACATACACACACAGAGAGAAAAAGATCATTTCTTAGTGCATGGACCAATCCCTATAATGCTGCTGAGTCCATTCTGTCCATGATGTCAGGTTCCATCCCTTGTAACAGGCTTTCGGAGCTGGAGAAGCTGTGTGCAGTGTTGAATCGTTGCCTGCTGATGCTGATCATTCCTTTACTCCAGAACTTGTCTGGTTCTATCAAAGTTCATTCTCTGTTAGGATGATGGTTGGAGGGAAGTCAGGGACAGTTGCTGGTGACCTGAAGACATCTAATTGATGGGCTATAAAAGTATTATACAGCAGGCAACAGCATACAATTGAGTTCATTGGCTGTTTTCCCCTAAAAACAAATCCCCCTGAGGTATACATCAGACTTCCCCTTCTTCCTGCATTACCCACCAAGTATATCCTGGTCCCTGAGCAAAAGCAATCCCACAGGTGGGTTTGCCTTTACCTGAAGCAGGAATAACCCAGACTGTCTTCCTCAGGAAATTCTTTATGTGCACCACAGGAACTTTGTTCCCTTCTACAGTATGTAAAAGTTCTGATTGGGCTGGGCCAGCCCTGTTGGCAGATCCTCTGGTGTTGACCAACCAGGTGGACTTTGGTAAGTGTGTATGTCAATGCTTTAAAGTCTCCCTAACCGTTGCTCTCAGTGTAGTTTTTAACAGCCCATTTTCAATTTTCCCAGAGGCTAGTGCATGGTAGAAGATGTGATATACCCACTCAATGCCATGCTCTTTGGCCCAAGTGTCTATAAGATTATTCCAGAAATGAGTCCCATTGTCTGATTCAGTTCTCTCTGGGGTGCCATGTTGCACAAAATCTGTTTCTCAAGGCCCAGGATAGTGTTCCGGGCAGTGGCGTGGGGCACAGTGTATGTTTCCAGCCATCCAGTGGTTGCTTCCACCATGGTAAGCACATGGCGCTTGCCTTGGCGGGTTGGTGGCAGTGTGATATAGTCAATCTGCCAGGCCTCCCCATATTTGTACTTCAGCCATCGTCCTCCATACCAGAGAGGCTTTAACCGTTTGGCTTGTTTAATTGCAGCGCATGTTTCACACTCGTGAATAACCTGGGCAATAGTGTCCATTGTTAAGTCCACCCCTCAATCACGGGCCCATCTGTATGTTGCATCTCTGCCCTGATGGCCTAAAGTGTCATGGGCCCACTGAGACAAGGATAATTCACCTTTATGTTGCCAATATAAGTCCATCTGAGCCACTTCAATCTTAGCAGCTTTATCCACCTGTTGGTTGTTCTGGTGTTCCTCAGTGGCTCGACTCTTGGGTACATGGGCATCTACATGGCGTACCTTCACCACCAGGTTCTGCACTCGGGCAGTGATATCTTGCCACAGTGCATCGGCCCAGAAGGGTTTACCTCTGTGATGCCAGTTGCTCTGCTTTGATTGCTGCAGCCACCCCCACAGGGCATTTGCCACCATCAAGGAGTCAGTATAGAGATAAAGTACTGGCCACTTTTCTCGTTCAGCAATGTCCAGGGCCAGCTGGCTGTTAAGGACCTCAGCAAACTGACTTGATTCACCCTCTCCTTCAGCAGTTTCTGCAACTTGTCGTTGAGGACTCCATACGGCTGCTTTCCATCTCCGATGCTTCCCAACAATACAGCAGGACCCATCACTAAACAAGGCATACTGCTTTTCACTTTCTGACAGTTCATTATATGGTGGGGCCTCTTGGGCACGCATCACCTCCTCCTCTGGTGACATTCCAAAATCTTTGCCCTCTGGCCAGTCCATGATGACTTCTAGAATGCCTGGACGACTGGGATTTCCTATGCGAGCTCGTTGTGTAATTAGTGCAGCCCATTTACTCCATGTAGCATCAGTTGCATGATGTGTAGAGGAGACCCNGCTTCTAAAATGCCTGGAAGACTGGGATTTCCTATGTGAGCTTGTGTAATTAGTGTAGCCCATTTACTCCATGTAACATCAGTTGCATGATGTGTAGAGGAGACCCTGCTTTTGAACATCCAGCCCAGCATGGAGCTGTGCTTCAGTGCCAATCACTTCCAAAGCAGCTCAAAGCACTTCATAGGCTGCCAGTATCTCTTTCTCAGTTGGGGTATAGCTGGCCTAAGATCTAAAACCCAAGGGGTCTACCTCGAGTCTCCCCTGGTGCTTTCTGCCAGAGGCTCCAGGTCGGACCATTCTCCCCGGCTGCAGTGTACAGTACATTTTTAACATCTGGCCCAGTCCGAACTGGTCCAAGGGCCACTGCATGAACTATCTCACGTTTGATTTGCTCAAACGCTTGTTGTTGCTCAGGGCCCCATTTGAAATCATTCTTCTTCCGGGTCACATAATAAAGAGGGCTTACGATTGAACCACAATTTGGGATGTACATTCTCCAGAACCCCACAGCACCCAAGAAAGCCTGTGTCTCTTTCTAATTAGTTGGTGGAGACATTGCTGTTATCTTGTTCACATCTGTGGGGATCTGGCAATGTCCATCTTGCCATTTTATTCCCAAAAATTGACTCTCCTGTGCAGGTCCCTTGACCTTACTCCGTTTTATGGCAAAACCAGCTTTCAGCAGGATTTAAATTATTTTTCCTTTCTCAAAGACTTCTTCTGCTGTACTATCCCACACAATAATGTCACCAATGCATTGCAGGTGTTCTGGAGTTTGCTCCTGTTCCAGTGCAGTCTGGATCAGTCCATGGCAGATGGTAGGGCTGTGTTTCCACCCCTGGGGTAGTCGGTTCCAAGTGAACTGGACACCCCTCCAAGTAAAAGCAAACTGTGGCCTGCACTCCGCTGCCAAAGGAATTGAGAAAAATGCATTGACAATATCAGTCGTGGCATACCGCTTGGCTGCCTTTGACTCCAGTTCATACTGAAGTTCTAGCATGTCCAGTACGGCAGCACATGTGGTGTGACTTCATTCAGGCCACAATAGTCTACTCTTAGTCTTCACTTTCCATTAGACTTTCACACTGGCCATATGGGGCTATTAAAGGGTGATCGGGTCCTGCTGATCAATCCCTGACTCTCCAGTCCAGGATCAGCTTATGGATGGGAATCAGGGAGTCTCGGTTGGTGCGATATTGTCGCCGGTGCACTGTTGTGGTTGCGAGTGGCACTCATTGTTCTTCAACCTTCAGCAACCCCACAACAGAATAATCCTCTGAGAGACAAGGCAAGGTGGACAGCTGCTCAATTTCGTCAGTCTCCAAAGCAGCAGTACCAAAAGCCCATTGGTACCCTTTTGGGTCTTTGAAGCACCCTCTCCTGAGGTAGTCAATGCCGAGGATGCATGGAGCCTCTCGACCAGTCACAGTGGGGTGCTCTTGCCATTTCCTTCCAGTCTCCACCTCCACGCAGCCTTCTCTTCTGCAGGCTGAGCAGCCCCAACTTTCTCAGCCTATCTTCAAACTCTTCTTTCAAACTCTTATTCAAATCTCATACTGTAGCATAACAGCACTTTAACCTCACATCCAGCTGCTCTGCTAGTGTAACGACTATGCTTACTGGCTGATTATTTGCATTATTTTTTACATAATTTATCTGGTAGTAGGCATGACTGAAATATCTTGCCTAATATTTTAGTAAATGTTGTCATCTATTTGAGATAAGTAGCTAGAGTTTTCCATCACTTTACTATGCTGTATTTGTTTTGTGGTTTGTATGTCAAGCTTCCTTTGCTAACAGATCCTGATAGGATTTTTGTTTGTTTGTTAGGTGTTGGGTTTTTTCTTTTTTCATTCTGTGAGCAGTGAACGACTAAAATCATGTGAACTATTGCCAAGATTACATGTACCTAGCATAGGCAACTGTCTGGTTGGTGTTCATTTCACCTTTTTTCATGGCGAATTTCACTGGGCTAGTATGAAGTATGTTTTTAGGCCCTTTTTGTAATAGTAGCAGGGGATAAGCACCTCCAGAATGCAGAGGAGTAAAACCTGTGGGATAAATCAAAGTCTTGTTCAGAGAGGGACTGGGTATTGGACTTAGACCAGACATCTGCCTGTCAGATGGCTGTGTATGGTTGGCTGAAAGTGTTTGATGTATAGAAGGAGGTACATGGTAGTAACAATTTAGGGACTGGCTCTTGGGAATAGGCCTAAACAGTAATTTTCTAGTATGTTGTACCCAACTCATCAGTGCATCACTGTCACACAAGCTTCAAGCCTCTTCTCAATCTCACTATTCATACCTTGTCAAAGAAAGTTTTAGCTCTGGTGCTATTACTTAAAGGACCTGGGAATGGTAGTGGATATGGACAAAATGCACTAAATAATAATTGGATTTTCTCTGATAGAAATAATCTATAGATAGAAAAATCTATTTATGCCATGCTTAGCAAATCCAAGCATGTATCCAAGCATATATTTCTCTTCTGCAAATAAATGTCACAGCTGTCAATTATAATTTTGCACTGAAAAAGTGGTCTTCAGGATGTTTGAAGCATTCTCAGTGATCTGTTTTTGCTGTGTGGTAATTCTGAGCATGTAAATGATGGAAGAACTGAAGAGGAGTAATAGCTTTAATCATGTTAATAAAATAACAAGCTTTGGGATATAGAAACCATCTTTCAGGTATGGGTTTTGCCTTGTTTTTTAGAAGGAGTGTGGCATGTGCTTTTCTAAAATTTGCTTTTGAGAGATAATTATTTCTTTGTGATTATTATTTCTAGGTTTTTCAGTGGAGGAACAACCAGAAAGCCGTCGGCAGATCATGTTGTTAACAGCCTTAATAAGCTTGGGGTTTAATTTTTTAAAAAAGTGTTCCTCTTTTAAATTATTTTTTTTATTTTAGCACTTTATTGCTAGAGTCCTCCACTCCTGAAACCTTCATTATAGATCCTGTGTTTCATGACACCTTCTTGCTCCTTTAAATTGAAAATGCATTAATCTCAAGTGTTGCTCAAAGCTACAAAAAATATCTGCCAAAAAAAATTTATCAGTTAAATAGTTACCTCTTGATTTGCATTATCTAAATAGCTGTGTAGAATAGCATCCATTAATCATGAAATATTCACTGAAATGTATAAATACACCTTGGTATTTTGACTGTCAGTTTTCTTCTGATGCCACAAGTACCTCTGGAATCTGGCGAGAGATTTTGCATTTTAAGGTAGTTTGCTTTGTCTGATTTATACTTACCATTTCTGTCTCTGAAAAGGGCAGCACTATTTCCATTCCCCATGTTGTTAATGAACACAGAAGAAAATTTCTTTTTATTATCTCTGACTAATGCTATTTTACAGCTTTCAAAGATCCTCTACATCCTGTCATTTTGGTGCATGGAAAATCTGGGGTTTCTACATTACCAAACTTGGCTTCCATGTAGCCAGGCATTCAAGACTGAAAAGTATGCCACGTCACTTGATAAAGAAGAAGTAATGAAGTGTAATCAGCTTTTGCAATAAATGGCAAATGTCCCAGTGACTGGCCCAGTTTGTATTTAGTGCTGTCATATTTTTTCACGGGCTCAGTTTGCAAAAACATCATGCAGCTTGTTTCTAATCCTGCTTCGTGTGCTGGCCAAGCTCAACCCTCTGGGCACCACTGCTCAGCCTTAGCTGTCCTTTTCAGGATTTTCACTTCAGTTATTCTTTAATAAAAATAAAAACTTCATATCCACTCTTCTGCACTTTTGTATTCCTCCTTGGCTACTGAAATTTGATTTGATCTTTGCCATTCAAGGACTTCTTTTGCCAAAAATTGACTTGTTCTTCCAAGAGGATAAAAAAAAAAAATGGAACAACATTTGGCTGTGTAAAGGAAAAGAAACTCTTTATAAGAAAGATCAATGGATTTTTCAGGCCATCTAGAAGAAATTGCAAATTTTCTTCTCCCATGTTTGATCTCTAATGAAATACCTTTTATTGATTTAGGTAAGATACCTATGTCTGGAGTCATTGCTGTTGGGAGAATTTGATGCCACTGGTGACAGCCCAGGAAGCAGTGTGCCTTGCATGAAGTCTGTTGCTGTGCAGCTCATTGGTATGTCTGGAAAGAGCTTTGTCACAAGTACACCAAGTCCCTGAAATCTCCCTAGCTCTACTGACAGTAACTTCAGGTTATTGGCTGCGTCATCACCACTGGCTGGCAGTGGTTTCCCAACCTCTTTGGTGCTGTCAGGTCCACCACCTTCACACTTTTGTTGCCTGTGGAATCAAATGCAGGGTCAGAGCCCCTTTGACCATTGCCTTGGTCAGGGTGATCAATGCAGAGTCCCAGCACCCTTCAAATACAGATAAACTGCTATGTTCCACTTTTTCTCTGTTCATTATGGACTCCTTCAGTTGCTTCTGTGAGAACCTTTAGATCCTGTACCCAATGTAATTTTTATCCAAGAGACTCCTTCTCAGTCTTCAACAGGGGAGTTACAACTCCTTTCAGTCCTCTTTCTGAGTCAATAGAAACCCTTGGAGACGTGCCATCCCTGCCCTTCTGGCTTCTCTGCAGGTATGCTCATCAAGCATCAAGTCCACATTTTCCCAATGCTTACAGCATGACTTGAAGCAGTGTGGCACATTCATTGTTAACAGCATAGAGTCCTGTCCTTCAAATCCATACAAGTGGACATTATGGGGAAAGACCATACGGATGGAACCTGAAGTTGCGAGACAGGCATACTCAGCATGATCTTTGTATTATGTAGTGGCAAAGGACTGCAATTTGAATTGTTCTAGCTGTTATAACTTGGCCATGGTTGGACAGCTGAGAAGACCTCACCTAGAGCACTGTGTCCATTTCTGGGCTCCCCAGTACAAGCGGGACGTCCTCCTGGAGCAAGTCCAGCTAAGGGCTACTAGAATGATTAAGGGTCTGGAGCATCTCTCATGTGAGGAAAGGCTGAGGGAGCTGGGCTTGTTCAGCCTAGAGAAAAGAAGGTTCAGAGCAGATCTGATCAGTGTATATAAGTATCTGAAGAGAGGGTGTAAAGAAGATGGGGCCAGACTGTTCTTGGTGGTGCCAGGTGGTAGGACAGGAAAGAGTGGGCATAAACTAAACCAGGAAGCTCCACCTCAACATGAGGAAGAACTTTACTGTGGGTGGCTGAGTACTCTGAGTAATGAATGAAAAAGAATTATAATTGACAGTCACATTATGGCCCCATAAGATGTGTTTATACAAAAACTCAGTGTTCAAGATAATGACTACACAAAACTTTAATCTTTTACTATGGGTGCATATGTTTTTAATAATAGGTATTAAATCATCAATATTAAATCAACAGTTCTTGGCATTAAATAATAATAAAAAAAGTACTCAATCTGTCACTTACATAAAAACGTGTATTTCTTTCAATCAATGATTTATTCATCCTTCTGGCCTTCTTAAACTTGCTGTCATGTTCCCTAAACATAAACCAGCACATTTTATGGTCAACATGACTAATTTAAGGCTCAGAGGTATCACCAGTGTTGACTTTAAAAACGTTGCTCATTGTCAACTGTACACTACTAGCCTTAGCTTTTAGTTGGAGGCCTTTGGATAGCATTTTAGGAATTAGATTTTTCTTCTTCCTGTCATAAGCAGTCAGTCACCTATTTCTTCATGGATCTCAGCAGCACTGGTACAAATCCAAGGTGAATATATCTTCTTTCACACATCTCTCTATGTTTCCTAACAGACCAGAGAAGTGATAGAAGCGTGGAGGGGGAAGGGAATACATATTCCTCTCTGTCTATGTCACAGGAATTTGAAAGCCAAGCAGAAGACAGCAAGCAGAAAGTTTCATTACTCACAATGGCCTTGGTTAGGATGGCTAAGGTGCCCTGCCTTGCTCTTGATGCTCAGTTTGAGGAATTATCTCTTCCCCATCTCCAGAGGCTGATTGAGCACTTGGATGGAATTGCAGAGACTCTTCTTAGTTCCCCACTCTGCAAGAGGTCAGAAACTTTGTAGTCTGCTTACCTATCTTCACTGCTGCTCCAGAGCAAGAATGCAGATCTTCTGCTTAAACCATTCTCTTGCACCAGGCCCCATCTCATGAAAATATGTTTGAAAACATGTTAATTTTGACCAGGGGACAGGTGCTGACATCTTTCACAGAAACTCTTATCTCTTGACTTCAGTAGTATCTCTTGTAGAATAAGCTGCTACTCAGTTAAGACAATTGTATCCCGTGTTAATCAAAGTTACTATCCTGAGAGACCTTTGGAAACTTTAGGAACAATAGCTACTGATTTTTACATAATTGGGAAGGAGTTGTTTCTTCTTTTGAATCAAGCAGGGCATTTCATTAGTCATTTCCTTTCTGACATTTTTTGTCTATGTCTGGGCTTACAGATTATAAGGGAATTTGAAGGGCCTATATCCAGGTGCACATACTGGACCAAGCCTGACACACTATCAAGGCCAGACCCTGGGTGAGTATCAGGCCCTGTGCTTTTCCATGTCAGAGACCAGAAGCCTCAGTCCCAAGGACACACAGAATATGCACATTACCTAGTTCTGTATGACCCACAAACTGGCTAGGCATCTGGATAAATGTACTGACCTATTTTAGGATACATGATAAGAATCCTTACAGGTAGCAGACAAGACTTGTAAAATTACCTAATTACAGGAACTCTTTTGGCATTCAAATTTGGATAAGGGCATTTATCAGTATTCAGCTCTAACATTAGGTACATTCAGTGCTTTATTGCCTTGGATACAGGAGGATTCTTCATTTGGATAAATGGTGTTTTATGTGTGGTGAATGTATGCAGTACATAATTTACTGTGGCAGAAGTATTTTAATCAAATTCTGGTTTCCTTTAGAAGCCTACAGTCCTTAGGTCTCTTAGCAGTAAACAGCCAATATGACCTCAAAGCAAAAGGATCAGCTTGCTTTCTCTTAACTTTCTAGGTATTCTTACTGGTATTTACTGTTTAATTTTTCAAAACATATATCAAAAGATATTGTTAGCTAGACATATGATACGGTATGTGATAATGACTAATGTCTGTTTAAAAATAAATCAGAGTATAGATACTCAACATTTAGTAAAAGTTGCACACTTTTAACAAAACATTGTAGGTTTGCAAATGCCAGTAAATAATGTGGCAACACTGACTTAAGTGTCTCCAGGAATTTACCCCAGATATCCCTCAGGTCTGTTTTATTGCATTGTTCAGTAAACATGGATTAAATATTTTTGTGAATAAACAAGAGTAGAGTATAGGCCTGAGGGACTGAGTCACTAACTTTCAACAAAATAAGACTCCTCTGGAAAGCTTTAGCTACTCCTCAGTGAAGTAGGAATACAGAAACATCAGTATTTATTTTTAAAGAGAACATTATAGGGTAAAATATGTGTATCACTAGCTTGTATTTCATAAGTTTGTCTTATTCTGTTTTTAATAACACAAGCATTTGTTTGAACAACATTTCAAGTTTTCATTAAAATACTTCTGACTTTTCATACTTTTTCATCCAGATGAAAGCTACACAGATACAGGTTGGGCAAAGATGAGATTCAGAGCAGCCCTGCAAAGAAGGACTTGGGGTGTTGGTTGATGAGAACATGAACATGAGCCGACAGTGTGTGCTTGCAGCCCAGAAAGCCAACCGTATCCTGGGCTGCATCAAAAGGAGCGTAACCAGCAGGTTGAAGAAGGTGATCCTGCCCCTCTCCTCTGCTCTCGTGAGACCTCACCTGGAGTATTGTGTGCAGTTCTGGTGTCCTCAACATCAAAAGGACATGGAGCTGTTGGAACAAGTCCAGAGGAGGGCCACAAGAATGATCAGGGACTGGAGCATCTCCCATACGAAGACAGGCTGAGAAAGTTAGGACTGCTTAGCCTGGAGAAGAGAAGACTGCGTGGAGACCTCATAGCAGCCTTGCAGTATCTGAAGGGGGCTGGGGAAGGATTCTTCATTAGGGACTGTAGTGACAGGACAAGGGGTAATGGGTTCAAACGTAAACAGGAGAGGTTTAGATTGGATATAAGGAAGAAATTCTTTGCTGTTAGGGTGGTGAGGCACTGGAATGGGTTGTCCAGGGAGGCTGTGAGCGCTGCATCCCTGGCAGTGTTTAAGGCCAGGTTGGATGAATCCTTGGGTGACATGGTTTAGTGTGAGGTGTCCCTGCTTGTGGCAGGAGGTTTGGAACTAGATGATCTTGAGGTCCTTTCCAACCCTAACTATTCTATGATTGCATGATTCTATGATTATAAAGAAGATAATAACAATTAAAAATAATCAGCTGATAGGCACTTTTAATGCTAATTACTGAAATGAAGTTCTGTTAAAAAGAAAAGCTTGTAAGCACTGAGAAGAAAACTCCACAGTGATTTTCATGAAGAAAACCAGTTCATCCTCTTAAAGATTATTCTTTTAGGGTCTCCATCCAACAAGACTGTTTAATCATTATGGCTTCAACTGACTGTTTCAGTGTCTGTAATATAAAATACTGAAACAAGACTTTTGTCAGTTTAATGCAGCTATTTTTATGTTATTGCTTTCACTCATAAAGAATTAAACTTTTATTGAAACTATGTTTGCAGAGTAAAGGAATCTTCCCTCTCCCCTGCTTCTCCTCATCTCTCTCCTCCATCTCCCCTCCTCTTTTTGTCCCTACCTACTTTTCCTTCCATTTAAGGCCTGCCTCTAGCTTTCAAAGTTATAGAGCAGAACTTGAAATCTCTGACCAGAGAACACATCAAAAGTCTTGGAACAACCCCAAACAGAAAACAAATGCAGTGTCCACATTAGGCCTTAGAGGTCAGTAAAAAGAATGAAGAATTTTGAAAAAAACTAGTTGTCTAGCAATGGAATTATTTTGTGGAACTTAAAGGCCCTTTCTTAAGGGAAAGAAGTTGCTGTCCATTGGCCAATATGTTTTAAAAGAAGTCAGCCCTTTCTCATGCTAAGAGCATTTTCTTGTTCAGAATTTCAGAAGTCATGAAAATATGACACAGAATCAGGCATCTGTGCTCACATGTGAGCAAACTGCAGGGTTCTTTTTCAAAGTCAGCTTCTAAGTTCAAGTAAGGATATAAGGCATTTGAGTAAATGACAAAGTAATAACTTTTGTCTTCAAAGGTGGATGACAATTGCTCTTCTATTTAGGCTTTTTTGCTATAGGGTAAACATTTTGATGGCTTTCAAGAATTTTATCTGGGGATCAGTTTCATTTCTGGTACAGAGAAGAACTTGCTTTGTCCTTGCTAGGCAGAGACTATGAATGTGCATTTGTGTGATTTAAGCAGTCCATTTCTTTATTGCTTTACAGATCATTCAGATATGATGATGAAAGTTGAAAACGGTCAGAGCTGATCTTTTAAAATGGATGCCAGTAGACTCAGATTTCTTGCTGACCCTTTTTACTAACTCATTTTTAAAGACTACATGTAGAAGAGTGAACTTAGAGAAACAACGGAGTAAGCTAAGAACCATGCCAGTTTAACTATACTTAATCTCAATGATTTGACAGTTATCTTGAGGGAAAAATGAATCTGCCAAATTGCAAGTGCTTCATCTACGTTCAAAACTTGAAAATGTTTTACAGTCTCTTTCAACTGTTTTTCAAAATAATGCTTCCACTATAATGTTTCCTTAAATAGGAAACAACCTTGGCAAAACGGTAGGGAAAACCTCTAGCACTGACATCTTGAAATGACAGATTAAACTATTTCAGTGAAGGTTGGGGACATTACACTCTTGGGCCATTTTATGGGATTACAAGTGAAACTATTTTGCATCATTGCCAACTACCAGCCAGTTGTATAATCACATGGGTGATTTATCACAATATTGAACCAAAATCTTTCCAAACTACCACAAGTTTTTTGGTGGTATTGTTGTAACATTTCTGTAAGGCAAACAACATTTGATCACCCAGTGATGTGTGAAGGTAGTCCCTTTTGCCTGTTGTGCTTTGAAATGGTCAAACCAGAAGTGTACTTTGCAATTATAAGGCATACTGAGGAGATCTGTAACTGGCAATTGTTTTAAGAAAGAGCTCTCCATAGAGTTCTAGTTTGTTTTTCAGAAAACAAATCATTATACTTAGCAACGTTGCCATGCAGAAGTTTGCTATTTGAAATTCAAAAGAGATATCCATAGATTCTGTCATATTTAGTACCTTGTTGGACTTAATTTACTGTTACTTGTAATTTTAATGGCAGGATTCTTCACTGAGTAGGGCAACATGAGAAGTGCTATAAGATTTAAATTTATTTAAAATATTCAAAATAAAATTTAAAGGGAGAAGTTTTTTTTAAAATGTGCAATATATACTCCATTTGAAAACACTACATACTCAAGAGCAAGAGCTAGCACTGGTTTTTCTTCATCAGTTAAAACATTTTTCAAAATGGGAAGTAGAAATAAGACACTCTTCTTAGGTGATCAACTGTAAATATGCAGGACAAATAGATAACCAATCAGCGTGTCGTTTATCGAAGGTATTTGGCAAATGCTTATGGACAACAAATATGTACACAGAAGTCAAGGTCTTTTTATGACTGGCATTTGAACAGAAAGGAAAGTTTGTCAATATATTCATAATTAAACCTATTGTATTCTATAATTGCTTGCTCTATAATTTCCTGTAAACTGTGGTCAACACACAATTTGCTGACCGTTGGATCTTGGAACAATATGTCAGTCAGCCTACTAAAGAATAAAATAGCTTTTTCTTCTATTGTTGTGTAGAACAAAAAAGCAACTAGAAAGATTAGAAAAAAATAAACATGAAAATCCAAACCCCAAGCAACAACTTTTTGCTATATTACTGTATTGGGAAAAGCATTAAAAACAAACACAAGAACCCAAACTTATGAACAATCTTATGAATACAGGTATTATAAACTATTGCAAAAACTGAAGGCAGGTTTCAGAGAAAGTCCAAAAAACCTTTTGGCAACATATAAGGTAAAACAGAGCAGACATCTCAGTGAGTGTATACACATAGTTCTAAATGCATAAGTACATTATTCATATGTATTTTATGGGGAAACATGGCATGACCGTATTCCTTCAGTAAATCCTAATCTCCTTCAGCTTTTTGTAATGAGCACAGGAAATATTCAGTACATTATAGACATCCTCAGAGTTAGATTGCAATGAAATTATTGAATCCAGGAAGAACCCCATGACATTTTTCCAGAGAAACTGCAAAATGTCTGTAAGCACTTGTTAATTTAACAGCTATGTTCTCTAATTCAGTTATTCAACACACCATTAGTTTCCTTTTATCAATTACACCAAAGACCATAAAAAAAGCTTTATCTAGTGAAGAACTGAGTTTTTTAGTGCATTTAGTGCAAGATGGTATTGTGCAGACAGCCCCACAGCTTCAGTGAACTTGGTAAATAGGCTTAGGCAGTATTCAATTAAAATATCAGACAGTTTGCCACCCTCTGCCAGTTCATCTCATCTTCTTTGTCCTAATGATCCCTGTAGCATTGTGTAGTATAGACAACATTCCACAGAAATTAAAGTGTCAACCCTGAGTCCATAAATGAAGGAAGAAATGTTTTTTTCAGTTTTGTTCTTATAAATATGTGTCTTGTGGACATAATTAGGGGAATAGAACATGTCCTGATAAATATTCTGCAGTGGTCATAAGCATTATGATAAAATAAATTTGTTATCAAGAGGTGAGAACTGATACTTATTTAAAGGAACAATATTATCTCTATAAATATGAATGTGCTTATTGCTTGCTATATTTGAAACAGTCTCTAAATAATTTGTCTTTCCAATTTTCCTGCTATGAAAGTAGCAGGGAGAATATTCACCTACTATGAAATGAAATTTTCTTATGGTTTGAAAACTGCCATTTATCACCAGCTTTCTGATACTGTAGTTTGAAAAGATTAAGACATCAATACATGTGGTTTTTTTTGCACATTCTTTTCATGTCTAATCACTTTTCACTCTAGCTGCTGACTTATGTTGGAAAACTAAATACCTTTCTCAAATAAAAGAAGTGTGCTTACAGTAATCCATAGATAAGTGCATCGCAGCAGTAGATCATACGTCTTAGATATAAAGCAACCAAGGGTTTAAATGCTTTGGAAGGAGAAAAAAAGTGTACTGGCCCTGTACTAAGTTTAAGACCTTTATTCATATTCTGAACAGAAAACAAGGAGGTATACAGTAAAGGCTTATAGACAGGTCTTCCATGAGACTGGAATGGAACAGGAGGACTATCCAACTGAAAAAGAAAGATATTGTTAGTAAAAAGCAATAAAGACAATTGGGATTGCAGACTTAATGCATTAGTAAGCACAGTGTCTTAAATGCAAACATTTGGAAGAAAGCAGAGTTAGATTTTTTTCTTACTTTTGATGTTTGTCAGAAAGTATTTAGTGGCCTGAAGTATTTCAAAGGAACAAACCTGAAAAAATGGTTTATACTAAAAATGACACCAACCCTTAAATACCTAGTGGTTTGGTGGCTATGGCACTCTGTGTGCACAGGGGTCAGATTAAACTTACTGCGTTACTGAGTACTTTTTTATGACAGAGAATAGCGCTAACACAGGAAGCTCAGAAAAGTATGTCTCCAATATTGTGGTCAGTAGGGCACTGGTCTACTCACTTTAGTAAAAAAAAAATATACTAACCAAGGACAGCAATTGTCTTGCCTACTTTCAGACAACTGGAATTTGATAATGAAGTATAGAATAATCATTTAGGAAGCTACTTTACTAAAGAGACAAAAATATTTCCTGATAACTCTCTTGGGTGAATCATCTCTTGGACACACTTCATCTCTTGGACACACATCTCTGGATGTATCCTTTGAAGTGGATTATATCCTTTGACAAAGGAACCAGTACTGAAGTTCACATCTCTTTGTCATGCCAGGGTAGAGGAACAGATTAGCAATCATGTCAAACTTTAATATTCTTTCAGCTAATTTTTGAATGCCATAGAGCTTTGTTTATTCTCAGGAAAAGCAGAGATGAAGGTGCCTGCCACTGTCAGGGTCTTCTGCAAACAGCTCTTATAGACTGCATGTGAGTGTGGAACAAAAGCATTTTTTATCCCCAAAATGCTTCTTTTTTTGTTTACACAATTAAATACCCATGAAACTTGAAATGCAGCATAAAGGGAAGGGCACAGCACAATATCTAATGACTGGACAGTTTACACAGTACAAAATGCTGTAGACAGAGGGCTGTCAGCTGCCATGATAGAGTTTGGCCCAAAATTTCTGTTCACCTATAATATCATTAATTTAATTATTGTGAATTTTTCAAGCACAAGGTATTTCTTGGAGTTTAATAGTATAATCAAATTTATGGGATTTTCTCTACCTGTGTGTCATATATGACACAATTCAGTATTCGGTCACAGCAGTATCCCTAAGTGAGTGCAAAGTTGAGGTGAAGCTGTATAACTCTCCACTCAAAACTTTCTCAAATCAGTTAGTACCTTCCTCAGAAACAAATATACTGGGGTCTAGAGATGGCTAAATAATGAAAAAAAGATATTAATGGGGAATTATTCTATGAGGAATGGCCAAATTTACAATAGATTTATTCTCAATAGATTATTTGACCATTTTCACTGGGGACTGCTGTGAATAAGATTTTTGAAGCAGTCAGGCTGTCTTCGGTAAGAAATGCACCTCTCAATGCTATTAAATGAAATTAAGTATTTCTGCAATATTATTCATGGTTCACTGTAGCCAAAGAAATACATTATGTTCTGCAGCAGTTTTTATAGTGATATAAAATATGTCAGATACCTTTAAAACTATCAGTGTTGTCTGGGGATTTGTCTGCAGTTAAATACCTTTTCTGCATCACCATTTCTGTATCATTTTGATATCTGTATTTTACAGCACCTGCGTGATGGCAGTTAATGCACTGGCTTCATGAATAAATAATTTATTTGCAGACTATTCTCTTATTAAAAAACTATGAGATCTGAGGGGTTTATTGTATTTCAGCTGTGTACAGTATATTTTATTATTATTTACTTATATCTTCTAGCATCTTATAATAGGAAGAATACTGTGGTGGTGGATAACAGAGAAATCAGCTGATAAAATATACAGTTTGCTTTTTCAAGAGCAGGCAAGTGACCTGAAAGGTGGGTGGCAGTGCTTGCCTGAACTGCAAAAAGCCACATCATGCTTGCAATGAGCTCTTGAAGAAATCTGGGGAAAGGTGTGGTAACAGTTGCAAAAAGAGCTAGAAACCACATAGATTTTTCTGAAAATTAGTTTGATTCATTCTACCAATGTGGAATGGTTCCTTGAACTGCAGTCAGTGGCCCTGTACACAAAAAATTGCTGTCTGGCAGTCTTATCAAGTACAGGTAGCCTAGCTGAAGCTTTCTTTGGACTATTTGATTAAAATACATGTATTAAAGAAGAGCAACATCAAAACTTAAAGGCCAAACTAGTCAGTGTTATAAAGACTTTTCCTTTACATCTGCAGAGGAAAGATTACACTCCAAATTTATTACAATTTTAAAGACAATTAGAGCCATTACATAGTCTTTCCCAACCTGCAGGAGAATAAATGAGTTTTTACTGTGATACTATGACTGCCTGGGTTTTTTTTAACCTGATAGCTATAGGGAAAAAGAAATTCAAAACATTAATTGCAAAAAAATCCCCACATGTCAACCAAGAGGAACCTTAATGTTACCCTAAGTTGGAAAGAGTTTATGTCAAGAAAAAGAAACTCCTCACAACTAAGTGTCTGTTCCTTTTTTTAAATTGTCTTTCATTTCCAGTTTCATAAACATAGTTTTTATCTAAGTGAGACCATTGGCTTAATTTCTCTAATTGACCGTATTTTGATTTTTAGCCTTGAACGTTGCCACAGAGCAGTTTTTAGTCAGTCCTTTTTGGTACCCTATTTTAGTTAGAAGTTCTTGCATTTCCAGTGTGCTTGAAAAAATAATTTCTTATTTCTTTTTCATCTTTGAAAAGGCCAAGGTAGTAAAATTTCCAAGACCACTGGTGCTTCCTTATTTGCCCTTTATCTTCCATAACTGGCATCATTTCCTGCAGCATCAGAACTTTGACAGAATAAAATATAAATGTGAATATACACCTTTCCTTCTCACCAAACAAAGAAATACATGATCTGTTTACAATGAATGGAAGATAGATGATTTCTACAGGTAGCATCTTAAAATAGTTGCTTGCTAATATACATATATAGATACACATTTTTTTTTCCCCCTGAAGCATCTTATCAGGACTGTGATTCAGCAGAAGCTCTTCCAAGCACTATGGCAAAGCCCGCATACCTTATAACCAAGTAATTAATACCTTTTCTGTGGGCTGAGGGAAAAATCGGATAAGAACCTCCACCTGGTATCTTACAAATTTGTTCTTTGGCTTCTGCATCCAGGGCAAACTGAGATTTAACTCCATCTCCTAAAATCCTAGAGCTCAGGAGCTGGGGCAGTCTCCTGAGTATCGAGTATCTCAAAGAACACTATCAGCCCAGTTTCAGGGAAGACGAAAATACATGTTATCTTAGGAAATTAAAGGCCACTGATATATGGGGTGTTATTTTCTTAGTTTAAGCATTTGTGTGTGTTTAGTTCATTTGACTGTATTACCTCAGTGCTAGTTAAAAATATTTTAAAATAAATTAGGAAAGGAATTAAATAGATTGTAATAGTAAATGAAATGATGATTGTTGCTATTTGCCAAAACTAAATGGGGAGGCAAAAGTATAAGAAAAAGGAACTGAATCAAATGCATCTTGAAGTGGATTTTTACTGGCTCACGAGATGCCTTGTGATCATTAAGATAATGAGTGGGCAGCAAAGGAGAACATTTAGGTGTCATCAGCTCAGTGGTGGTCAGCATGGTTCAATTCGTAGGATCATAGAATCATACAATAGTTACGGTTGGAAGGAACCTTAAGATCATCTAGTTCCAACCTCCCTGCCATGGGCAGGGACACCTCACACTAAACCATGTCACCCAAGGCTCTGTCCAACCTGAACTTGAATACATCCAGGGATGGAGCACTCACAACTTCCTTGGGCAACCCATTCCAGTGCCTCACCACCCTTACAGTAAAGAACTTCTTCTTTATATCCAATCTAAACTTCCCCTGTTTAAGTTTGAACCTGTTACCTCTTGTCCTACCACTGCAGTCCCTAATGAAGAGTCCCTCCCTAGCATCCCTATAAGCCCCCTTCAGATATGTAGTGAAGGTTAACTTATTTCTCCTATATCTCATTCTGAATGCAATTTATAATCACTCCAGGAAAAATGTGGATAGAAAAGATCCAGGAGAACTTCAGAATGCAGCTTGTGGGTGTGCTTCATAGGGGGCTCTGGAAATTTCAACTTTATTTATGATACCAGTCAGTGAAAGCAAGAAATATCACTATGAGTGGTGTCATGTGTAGAAAGTCATTATAGTTCTCTTCTGTAAACCTGGTTCTTGCTCTTACCTGTAGAATTTATGAACAAAAAGGGAGACTCGGAACCCTCAGAGTATCCCTCCAGGTAATGGAAACAAGGTAGCATGGTTATGTGACTTCTAAAGAGTAAGCAGCGAATAAGACGTAATAACTAATCTACAGAACAGCACAGAGTCTTATGTTTGGTATTTTAGCCATTCACTGAACAACTGTGTCAAACAGCATATATTAAAAAAGCAAAATGAACCAGAGCTTATTTATGGCTGTTTTACAGAAGAGTGCAAGTTGTAGCTTAGTTTAATTTGCTCCCTCCCTGGAGCATCAGTGAAATAAAACTCTATGAGTTTCACTGTGTGATATAATGCATCTGGATGCAGCTGGACACCTTTGCTGCCATGCTAATCATGCTTTCAAACAAACTGCTATTTAATCTGTGCTCAGAGAAGCTAAAGGGGGTAACAGAAAATATACCTTTTTGTCTGATTCATGACAAACTGGAGGGAGAGAGATCAAAGAATGGCAGAGGCATGAAGGTTTCAAACAATGCCTGTGATTTGCAAAGGAGTAAGTAAGCATAAAAAAACCACTCTCCCCTGCACCAGATTGCATTTTTGAAAACAGAATTTTGGCTTACAGTGTCTGACTTCACCAAGTCTCCTTCCTGTATGTGCTGGCAAAAATGAGATGGATTTGGCTTTGCTTTATGTTTCTCAGTTTCCCACAGAGCAGGAAATGTAGGTAGCCTGAACAGTGTGTTGCAATCTGGCTTAGTCTGGTCCCTTTCTAGGGCATTTCCTAGAGAAATTATGATTCTCTGACTCAACATACTTGTAGATTATGTAATCAAATTACTCTAAGACTTGCTGCGTTAGCACCACACTGCCTCATGCCTGGAAGGTATCTGTTCTTTTTATGAATATCTACAAAAATTGAAACATGCTAAGGGTTCTCATACAAAGCATATTTTAAAATTAAACTCTTGCTTTTTATTGTTTTTTTTTTTAATTTTTATTTTGTGTGGAAATGTGTGCAGTCCTGATAAATCATGGGGCAGGTGTCTGGGAATAAGTTCTTCTGAATTATTAAGCATGCACACACTATGTTGTAACTGTCATTATAATGCGTATAATTTCAACAAAATTATATATAATCATAGTGAAGTGCTAGGTTTTTTTTTTGTTCCTTTTCTTCAGTAATTGGGATAACTGCCAGAGGCTTCAGTTGTCAACATTGTGTCTGGGATGTCTCATATTATTTATTCTGGGGTTCATGAGGTGAAAGTGAAAATCCTTTACAAAAGTGGTGACAACACTTGCTGAGATAAAATAAAGAGGTAAAAGTATTGGCACTAAATGGATTGGATTGACTGTCAAAATAGTACTACAGAGGAAGAGAAAGCCACTTAAATAAAATTGACTTCTTTTGGAGGTCAGATGGGGAAAAAAAAAAAAGTATATGGCATTGATTTGCTAAAAAAAATATCACAAAAAATTAGGAATGTTAAATCATAGCATTGGAAATCTGAATTTTTATGAACTGCTTTGCTCATTTTTACTCATGCAGGTTTGTGAATGTAAAAGAACCTTGTTAGAAAATGTCTTATTAACTTTCTTATGAATTGCACGATGAGAGACTACATGTGAAAACTGGTAGCCTTGAGGGATTACTAAGAAGCACCTTAGTTCTGCAAAACTCTTGCGTAAATATGCAAGTGTGTCTATACGTGTTCAGCCTGGCATCTTTCATGCCAAAGTGACTACTCAGGATAATGGTGTTGACCAGGGAGGCTGTGAGTGCTCCATCCCTGGCAGTGTTCAAGGCCAGGTTGGATGAAGCCTTGGGTGGCATGGTTTAGTGTGAGGTGTCCCTGCTGATGGCAGGGGGTTGGAACTAGATGATCTTAAGGTCCTTTCTAACCCTAACTATTCTATGATTCTATGACCTCAGAAGTCAGCCCAGTAGAGGCATATATTGTGGTCATGATTGGTATGGGGTACAGGAGCCCAAGGGGATTTCATGCAGCATACACACAATTTTAGATAATTAAGCAGAATAATAATGTAATTAGGATTCTTTGACTAATAAACATTTATAAACTATTTTTAATTAATTAAGCTAGTGTAATGTTTTCTGTCAAAGCTGTTATGATTTCTAGCTTCATATTATGCTGAAAAAAATGAGATTACTTTGTGGTAATAGATATGTAGACATTTTCAGAGCATGTGTTATTGTAATCTTCCCTAAAAGGTAGTAGCAGCTTTCAGAGAGCCTCAAATCCCAAAATAAAAGAATCCAGACAAATAATGTGATAATCATTTATTTGTTATCTCTCTTATAAAAATCATTCTCTTCAAGCAGTGCTAGAGATTTAAAACTGGAAAAATAAAATTATAAAAAATACCAATTTTCACAATTATGGAGGAGGCAGTGACGTATACCATAAACCCAGCACATAAAAAATCTGAGAAAAATTGGTGCAATCATTTCTTGTGTGAAGTAACTGCAGCTACTTTCCTCTCAGCTTTACTGGCCTAATGAGCCATAAATTTTGCTGCTTCTCCTGATACAGTAAAAATATGAGTATTGCCTTAGAAACTAATTGGAGGCCTTGCTGCGTAAAGCCTGATATTATCCTATTTTAACTCTCTCATCTACAGTTCAGATTGAGGAGGATTTAGAGAAAGAAGAATTACAATAGAGAGGGTTTTTCCTTTAAAGTACACTATTCAATAAGCCTGCATCACACTGTCTCTTTTTAGTTAGATGTATAAGTCAGTGGCACTTGAGAAGAATGTTTTATTAATCAGGACCTTGGTTTCATGGTAAAGCAGATTATCATACATCAGGATATGAAAAAATCCAAGCAATGGGCCATTTGTTTACATGCAATTTAACTACTATAGGCTGTAATTTCAGCTGATGTAAATTAACATACATCTTGATTCCAGGTCAACCTACATTTGCTGGTGACAGTCTGGTTCTATTCCCTACTCATAGGTATATATACTTATGCTAAAGAATAAATTGATTGATTTACTATTTGAATAACACCTGGAGCTCCATAAAATTCAACCTTTCTCAACCTCTCATACTGTCCAAGAAGAGAGTTAGCAGCATGATTAATTTTTAATGTTTTCAGTGTCAAATCTGCCTTTAACTTTAAAATAGACAGGAAAACCTCATCTCAGTGAATGGGCATATGCTGCTAATCTTGATTCTATTCCAGAAAAGATTTATAAGATATATAATGTTTACTTATATATATTTATATAATGTTTATTTATAATGTTTAAGTTATTTAGTTTTTATAGACAAAACTAATGAAAAACTTCAGTAACTTCACTTATCAACTTCAATAACTTATTTAATAAATAATTATTAATTTCAGTGACTTACATTATTGGGAAGCTTAGCAGGACCTCTCAGAAAGATTAGACACTTATAACAGAGAAATTGAAAATATGTTTCAAAGCACAAACCAGAAATTTGCAGGTGAGACTCCAGGCAGACTGTCTGCATCGGGATTTTTTTCCAGTTTACCCTGAAGCATCTTGTGGCTGCCTTGAAACACGAAAGGAACATTTGGGGGTGCCTCTCTTCCTAAAATCATAGAATAGTTAGGGTTGGAAAGGACCTAGTACCAACTAGTTCCAACCCCCCTGCCATAAGCAGGGACACCTCAAAATACATGTCTGATCTGCTGCCTTTGAGGAAGATGTCAGTTTGTGACACAGATTTTTTTTCCTGTTAGAGCAGAGAAGCTATCTCACAGCAGTGTATACACACAGTTTACTTTCTCCACTGGAAGACATTGAAAATAAGAAATATGCACTAGGAGGTATGATTCACTCCAAAACAGAGAGAAAGATCACTTCTGTGCTAGATTTCAGAGATCCCCAGCACACACTCCCACAGTAGGACGCCAGCTCATTAGCTTTTTCTCTCTCTGCAGGCACAGCTGGATGGCATTTCAGCTCCAAAAAGCAGGTTGTACACATTTGATGCTCTCTCTTTCTTTGTGAGGTTAGACTTACACTTGAGAATTTGAACTGCATTTCTTCCTACGCACCTTCTTCTTCTATGCTCTTCACAGCTGGAAAAGGATTCTGCTTCATAAATAATTAAAGAGAAGGAGAAATTATTGTAGACCATAGATTTTAAGTATATAGGTAACTGAAGTCAGCTAGTCTGACTTCCCATCTGCAAAAGCCAGGCAATTTTATCCACATTTCATACAGGTGTTCCTGGAGCTGGCGTTCAGACTGATAAATGAAATAATGGCACCCAAAGCCAGAGATTTCTGCTACTTTTGTGTTTCTTCAGTTCATTTAATCAAGGAAAACAGTTCTAGAAATGAGCAGCCTGTCTGTCAAGAATGATAGATGAGACACTGATAAGATCTTCAAGAGACTGTGCTGAGTTAGGATCCATCTTGAGGGTAGAAAGGCAATGCAGGAGCAAGAGGACATTCACCCAACAGGGTGTAAGTTTGTGACTTCTGGCAGTGGGAGGAAGACTCCATGTTAATCTGCAGCTATTTAACATAAAATATAGCTCCAGTACCCTAGCAGCAGAGGAGAAACAAGTCCTGTTGGGGAAAAACCCTGGGTCAGATATCTAGCTTTTACAATTAGGATCAGTGCTACAAAGAGATGAGTGCAAGTGGAAAAGGGGTGGCATAAACAGGTGGAGCACATGCATGCATGAAATGTGCTGTTCAGTATGGACAGAAAGGCAGGGAAAGGAAGGACAATTGCACCCTCTGTTAAGGACAGCCTTAATGTTGAAAAACTCCAGTAATAAACCAGAGGTCAAGGTGAGAAGGGTCTAATTTTGGTATGTTTTCTTGGGGGTCTGTAAGAGATCACCTGGGGCCGAGAAGGTACTGACTAAACAGCTATTTCTTTTCCTCATGGAGTGCTTTTATACATCTGTAGGGAGGGCATCATGGCATTGATCAAATAATGAAGCTGAAATACATAGCTTGCTCTTTTGTCTCAGTCCTTACAGGCAAAGCCTTTTCTGGAACCTCTGCTTTTATCAGTATAACTAGGTCAGTAACAGCAAAACATTGATTATACTTTCTAGAAAAGGAGCAATAGGCTTTTAAAATAACTTGTAAAGTTCCTGGATTCGTTCAGTTAAAATAATAGACTACAGAAAATGAAAGCATTTCACTAATACAGAGACATTTTGTCATTTTGGTTCATATCGATACCTTTAAATTAAATATTAGGCAAATGATCAAGAATCAAATGACTGCTTTTAGAAGACAAAATATTATGTTTGAATTGTATTCTAATTTTCTCCTATTGATTTTATACTAATTTTTCTTTAGGAAAAATAGATATAAAGTTATCCAGCATCAAATGATATAATAGTAGGATAAGAACTTTGAAATAAGGTCAGCATTGTCCTCCAAATGTACCGTTCTGGGAATGGGCTTGTTGCCATGCAGTAGTAAACCAGCTACTACCTCTGCTATATTCTTTGCTTTCTCAGGTAGATAATAAGAAATGGAATTCAGGTTCTACAAATATGTGTGTAGATAGCAATTTGCTGTTGGTGGAGGACAAACACATATGATTAATCTTGCCAAGGTCACAACAATTCCTTCCCCTCACTGTTCTGTGGCTCATAATTTATGCCATAAAGATCACAAGTCTTGGATTGATTTAACATTTTTCTTTTTTTTCTTTTTCCGTTTCCCAAAAAATCCCTCAAAGCAAAGTAAAATATCAGTGTCATAGTAGAGGTTTATCTTCAATTACCGTTTCTTCATGTGAGATCTGTAGGGATAGTATAAAGCAACAGGAGAACCAGTATATCTAAGGATCTGGCTCAAAGCCCAGAGTACTTCCAATTCTAACTGGAAGTGATTTCCTAACTGGCACAAGATAGAATCATAGAATCATAGAATAGTTAGGGTTAGAAAGGACCTTAAGATCATCTAGTTCCAACACCCCTGCCATGGGTAGGGACACTTCACACTAAACCATGTCACCCAAGGCTTCATCCAACCTGGCCTTGAACACTGCCAGGGATGGAGCATTCACAACTTCCTTGGGCAACCCATTCCAGTGCCTCACCACCCTCACAGTAAAGTACTTCCTCCTTAAATCCAATCTAAACTTTCTCTGTTTAAGTTTGAACCCATTACCCCTTGTTCTATCACTACAGTCCCTATGTGCATACATATTTTTNATGTCACCCATCATCCAACCTGGCCTTGAACACTGCCAGGGATGGAGCATTCACAACTTCCTTGGGCAACCCATTCCAGTGCCTCACCACCCTCACAGTAAAGTACTTCCTCCTTAAATCCAATCTAAACTTTCTCTGTTTAAGTTTGAACCCATTACCCCTTGTTCTATCACTACAGTCCCTATGTGCATACATATTTTTCAGCCTGATGACTGCATTGTAGAACACAATAGAGTGCAAACTGTCCAAGGTAGCACAATTTCAGCAACTGTGTCAGTTCTGCAATATCTCTGCTAACCCAGTGCTTGTTCTTTCTCTCACAGGAAAGGTGAACTCTCTAGAATTCGCTGTGTGTATAGGCAGGTGTCACATGCTGGTCAAAGGTCAGAGTGTGGTTTTGCTCATATTCTTGGGAACAGAATAGAGACTCAAAGTCAAGCACCAAGGAACTTTATTTGCCTATCAACAAATGCCCAACAACAAAGTCTGAAGTGAGAGAGTGAAAAGAAGGAAAGTAAGAGGAAAGAGTAAAGTAGTTCATAGCAATAGCTACCACCCCAGAGCTGCTCCATCCCAACCGTTTGACTGGTTCGAAGTCCAGTGGGGGAAATGTTCCTTCAGGTCCTGATTAGTGCTGTTTTATAGAGTTGTAACCACATCCTCCACCCAGCGGTGGTGCACATGCCCAATATTGTCACTAGGGGGTCTTCTCCCCTCACTATGGTTCTAAGGTGTAGCAATGTTAAGGCAAACATCCTGCACCCAAGGTGTCAATTGGTGAGTGATGTGGAGACAGATATCCTGCACAAACTTCTGCTGTGGCTGTGGTGTTGGTTTTGCTGCCATAGAGATGTGGAGTCAGACATCTTGCTGCGGTGGTAGTGTTTTCACTGACACGGTCTCTTACAGGAGACAAAAAGAATTGGTAAAAGTCAATCAGACTTCACTTCCAAAATTTATTAAAGACCAGTAATTTATTCTTACCTCTATGGCCAGCCCCATTATCCTCCCATTTTTTGTCTTGTTCAAGTCATAAATTGCAGCAAGGCCAAATAAGTTTCATTCTGTGCTTTATCCTTCACACAGAGAAATCTGGGATTGATGGGTGGATTGTTTTATGATATATAGCTAACCTGCCCCAGAGAAAATCAAGTACTACGACCAAATAATTCAAAATAAATAAATTACTATCTGTACTTCAGTATATGCTATGCATAGATGAGTGTATGCATCTCTCAGATACAAATGTATTCCTATTGAGACAAAGATTTTAATAAGAAAGTTTCATTGTTTTGAAAGAAGCAAAATGCAGTACAAGCAAAAAGATTTAGATAAAGATGTGTGTCTTCTGAAGGACAAGATTTATGATTATAATAAATAGGTAGCAATTGTTCAACAAGACAGCTAAATTTAAAATTACTATAAATACCTATCTTTTCTTTTTTAATAACCACATTTTCATTTTTATCCTCCTCATTATGAAATTCTTCAAAATCTTAATTATTGTAAGAGAATATTAAGTACATTGAAAGGATCTGATTACTTTATACTCTGATATGGTGTGGTTTAAAATGCTTCACCATTTGCAGCTTCTTAAAGCAACATTGAAATATCCCTAGTTTCTCAATAAACATGGTGTTGTCAGAGTTATAAGTTATTACTCAGTGTCACTCTAAACCTTTAACAGAGTCTAACAATTTATGTTCATTTCCCATGTATTTATGGACTTTCCCCATCTCCAGATTTTATATATATCGTTATGGACAGCCTTCTGTGACAGGGCCTACCCACAGATCTTGTCATACATGTATAGGATAGCCTGCTCACTCGTGGCAATAACAACTCTATGTAGACAAAAAGAGAAGCTGAAGTCACAAGCAGCTTTTCTAAAATATGCAGCTCTGGCCACCCTTAGAAACCAGATAATAAATAATCATGCTTGGACAGTATGAGAGTTTGAGAAAGGTTGAATTTTATGGAGCTCCAGGTGTTATTCAAATAGCAAATCAATGAATTATTCTTTAGCATATGTATATATACCTATGAGTGGGGAATGGAACCAGATAGTCACCAGCAGATGTAGGTTGACCTGGAATCGAGCTGTATGTTAATTTACATGCTTAATTAGGCTGCTGGCCTGCCTCAGCATAGTATTTGCAGATCTACCTTTGCAACAGTCAGGATTCAGCATCATCTTTGTTTTGAACCCTTTGCACCACCTGCATACAGCATATCAGATGATCTAACAAATGGAAATGCTCACTTAAAACGGGCTGATCAATAATATAAGGAAAATGTTGGCTAACATATCACTGTAGAACTTCATTAAAATCCCAAAATCAACACTCTCAAGCTCTGAAGAAAGGAGCTGTGGATGGCTCTCCCCAGAGAGAACTTTCCAGATATTTTCTTGCATGGATTGATAAAAAAATAATCCAAGTTTGCAGCACCTGCCAAGGCAGCCCTTTAAAAATTAAGGTTATTCTGTATTTTCAAACTGCATTTATTGTGATTGTAAAGTTACAGAAATTTATCAGGATTCAAAATGAAAACCAATCAACAAAACTTCCCTCCCTGCTCTTTGGCATAACTGACATAGTCTAATTCAGTTTTCTTGCGCTTGAAATCACACAAACCCACTGAAGCTCATTTGTAGTTCTTGGTCTTAGAAAAGCTTTGCCATTTCACCAAAGCTGGAAAATTCAAACTTTAAAAATATCACTCTTGGCATGGTCTCCCTTCCTTTTTCTGTGGTATGAATTACGTCTATCACTTATGTTTGATTTTTATTCTTTTTTCTTTCTTTCTTTTTTCTTTTAAAGGAAATGGGAAAGGTCATTTTGTAGCTTTTACATGCTTTTTCAGGTCTGAGGAGCTAGAATACATAATCACACATATATAGAAAAAGACAGGAAAAAACATCCTGGATATCATTTGTATAATTTCACTTTACCACTAAGTGCTACAAGGAAAGAAGAAACAGCAGTAAAGTACCACAGAAGTGCAAAAATTAATCTGCTTTATCAAAAAACATTTTGCTGTGAAAGTGACTACAGGGTTTTCCACACCATACTTTTCCATAATCATTCTGGTGGTGTTATTCTCTAATCAGCACAGTCAGGGGTGGGAGAAGACACAGGCTGTCAGACCTTCTGATTGCTTCCCCAGACTTCTGCATCAGCCCAAATTTACCTTCAGACAGCCTTGTTTAGGCAGCATATAAACTGAACCCTACTCAGAAAGCAGGTTGGTAGAGGTGCTGGCAAATACAAGGGAACCATGTCAGTCAGAACAAGGAAATTAAATAACACACCCTTTCTGAAGAAGAAGTCCACCACCATTTGTGTGCAGCTGCAGTAGCACTAGCCATGGTTAACATATCTGTCTTGCTCTGATCCAGGTTAATAATGGTGCTGCATCGTATATACATATCTCACTTTTATTTAAATTTAGAAATTCTTAACTAGGTTCTTCTGGTTTGTTTTAGAGAAGCTGTCAGACCCTTGAAAGGAGTGGAAGTTGGCAATATGGAAACCTACCTAGAAATAAAACATAACCATGGATTTTTCATGTGTATGCAGTTCTATGTAGAGGCCAAAGGGAGAAGGAGTGTGTTTTCCCTTATAGCACCCTTGGGAAGCAGACTTTGCTGCCTGATATTTCAAAGTGAAGTCAACAGTCTTCCTAACAAAACAGCTATCATAATATATAGATAAGGTTTGTTAAGATACCATATCTTGACATCGCATGATTAAGACAAATAGTTATATCTCGAAGACTTCATTATAAGCAGTAAAAGCAGAACAGTCGTAAATATAACTCCACCTATGACTGAATAAATATGCTTATCACTCCTTCAGTGTAGGGATTAAGGCAGTGTTTTTTCTATGTGGGTCTAGATGCACAATCCAGCATTGCAATGTTTTTAATTTCAGTGCACCTAGGGAAAAAAAATGCAAGTAATAATCTTCCTGTGCTTTTTGCTATAAACAACATACTTCAAAGACTGCTTCAGATTTTAAATGGTGAACTGGTATGAGTAGGAAGGATACTGCAGACAGAAAAGTAACTGGGACTAAAAGGAGGAATAAAAATATTTTAGAAAATTACCACACATAACTACTTATAGCTATTTAATACTTCTTTTCAAATGGATTTACTTTGGTCTAAACAGACTGTAATTCTCAAAGACATGATATTGAACTTACACTTGCTATAAGTCTTTTCTTAGATAAAAAAAGTCTTTTTATGTTGGAAAGAAAGAATTATTCTGCTTTCTCAGTTATAAACTGAACACATCTTTCAATGATTTCTTTCCACATAAATTGATGCTTATAGATGCAGTTTAATAGTGTCTTTATATTTCGTGGCTTTAAAGACTGTCAATTTTACTGTAATGGAAAATATATAAACTTCAAGTAAACTAAAAAGAGTGAGAGAAAATGAAATTTTATATTGAAAAATCAAGCTGTTCATAAACAACATGGAGTCCCCAGAAATCCAGAAATGATTCACAGGTACTGGAGCTCTGGATTATTAATATTAGGGCAATCATTATGATTGCATCAGATTTTTGTTTTTCATTTATGGAACTCCTTTAACAAGTAAAGAGGTGTCTGAGAGGAAAGTTTGATTTATTTTTTTATTTTTTTCCTCTAAAGGGAGCTACAGGAATTAGATGCTCAGCTGCTCTGATATGTCAAGAAGAGCCAAGCTTCCTTGGGTTTCTTGGAAAATCCCAGCTTAGAGAGGTACAGTAGGTGATGGAAGTTGTGTCTGATTTCTTTCTTTGGAAATGAATTTGAAATTCCAAAGGAATTTCCCTGCTCGTATTCTCTTTCCAGGCATCACATTCCTATTGTTTAATTCATCATCCATTGTGACTGTGCAGTTGAGCTGGGAGCAGGCTAAAAGTCTGACCTTGCAAAAACCCATAACAACATCGTCCTCACCCTCCCATCCTTCCCTCAAATTATGAGTCCCTTTCCATTAGCCCAGGCAGTTTATTCAATCCACTCTACAAGATCAAATGAGGTAGATGCAGGGCAATGGGCACACTGCCACTGTCTGGAGTAGTCCTCAGCTGGGGAACTTCCCCTCACTTGCAGGTATCAGACTGATCTAGTTTAAACTGGTAGGCTTTACCCTAAGAAAAAAAAAAAAAAAAAAAAAAAAAAAAAAAAAATTTTCGCTTTTCAAACCCCCTTAGCTTTA
>NDXB01019275.1:36098-51096 GCA_002631895.1 Agapornis roseicollis
CCCCCCCCTTTAGATTCTCCACAAAGGCATAAGGCTCATATAGTCCTGTCTATACTTGCCAGTCCCAAGTGGATGTTTCAGTTAAGTGTATGGCATTACTATTGACTCCAGTAGGACACATTACTTTTCCAAGTCAAACCATTAGGACTACAAGCACTGAAAGACTCACATGATGTATAGATACCTTAGTTCAACATTGCAGTCCTCAAGATGTGCCCTAAACTGTAGTCCCATCCATGCTGCTTTGGTTCAGGAGGCAAGAAAATGGTCACTCTGGACTTTTGCTAAGTTGCCTTAGACTTTGTGTGACCTGTTTATGCAGCTCATGCCCATAGCTCATCTGTGTGCATACAAGAACTTATATTTTTGTTAGGACTATCTCAGATATGTCTTTGGATGTTCTACTCTGGATCCTGCACAAAATATAGATTTTTATCCAGTGGCATTTTGGCAATGAGATAACCTCTCACTCTGTCTTCCAGCAGCCTTATAATCTTTCTTGAGATACTTAACCTGAGTATTATGCTCATTGGGCCAAACACAACCCAGATATGAAATAGGAGAACCAGCTCCTCTCATTGCCTCACAGACTGAGTCTTCAACTGCTGCGTCCCTGATGCAGAGCTGAAGAGTTTTCTGATAGGACTCTTTCTTGTCATCTGAAACTGTGCTTTGTGTGAACTAAGCACTCATTGTCTATGAAATTCATCCTGAACAGGATGAAAGAAAGCAATCTGAGCATGACTCCAGCAGCTGCAGGACTCTACTGGGAAAAGAATGTTCTTGCTTCAATAAATGATCATAGTGAGAATCTGTTTTGCATATTCACAAGAGATTCTAATGATAAAGAATATATATAAGATGGGTGTTATGTGATGATTCTAGCATGCTTTCTGAGCATCCTAAGTATCCTTTTAATATAGAATTTATGGACTTCACTTCACTAAACATAGAATCATGGCATCATAGACTAGTTGAGGTAGGAAAGGATCTCTGGAGATCAACTTGTCCAGCCAAATTTTGTGCCACTGACCGATAGGTGCAGGGAAAATCTTGGCCTTTCTTCGCACCATGGATGAACTGTAAAACCATAGCTGGCAGCTCCTGTGCTAATCCTAGCACCAGGAGAGCTGTGGGGCACACTGTGAAACATAAACTAGCACAAACACACCTACTTCTGTAAAAAGCAGTATAGGAGTATAGCTACCACACAGTACATGTGTGGTTATACTGCTTCTACATCTCAGCTGAAGGATCAACACAGACTACAATGTTAGATGTATTGGCTCATATCTTTAATAGCTTACAGTTCTCCCTTATGCTCTTTTATTCTCTGTAAATGTGCTTAATTTTTCAGCCAGGTGTTCATCAAGCAACCTTCCTGGGAGGAGACTGCTGCTGCTCCTTCTGTTTGGAAGGATCCATATTAAGTCAAAGTAAAGATTTTGTCTGAGGGATTCAGCCTGCAGGGATTTTACGAGGCTAGGACCTTATTTAGTCCTCTCAGATTCTTGCTGTCACTGATAGGAAAAGACTGTGAGACATCTAAATGGCCTGTTCATGCTCTGTATTCCTCATCCATAACCAAGAAAGGAGTCAATCTTCTTCTTTTGTCACTGGTTGAGGTCTGCAGATGAAAAACAATCTATAAAATAATTTTTAAAGAGAGGATCATAAACTCTGTGAGTTTCTTTGTCCTCCAAACACAGTCTCTTGCGACTTTACTAAAAAAAGTGAAGGTTCACACTCCTCAAGGAGTTTTCCCTGGCCAGTGGAAATGGGAAGGGATCTCTTTCATCTGCAAGCCTTTGGGTTGTGCAGGAGGGAGTGTGCACATATCCACTCACTCCTGCTCTTCATTCCTAGAAAGACAACACTTCCCTTCATTTCTCTTCTCTGAAAAAACTTGTAATTTAACAGATGAGACAAAGCATACACAAAAGGGGGATGCAGGTGATGAGTAAAAATCTTGATTTTGTCCCCTATAAAGACACCTTTGACAACTGCTATCTGGGGAAGCTGCTGGAAACCTAACATCTGCTTGGGTTCTTCACTTGAGTACACAGCAGCAGTAGATGTGGGATTTCACAGAGCCTCTCTTGTTAAATATACATCTGATAGAGCAGTCAACAACGTCATTTGTCCACATAGTTGCCCAAATGCAATTCCACTAGCAGTGCTTTATGTAATTTCTCTTATTGCCATTATTGATTGTCTATTACTATCATGTTATCTTGTGACATGCCCTGGATCCTCCAAAACCAGTGTGGAACAAATTGGTCAGAATGAGTCATGTTTAAGCTGGTAGAGCTACTGCATTACTGTTTTTCCACCTTATTGGTGTACCACAAAAAACACTTAGAACTTGCAATTGACATACAAATGATCCTCAAGTAAATGAAGAAGAATCCAAATCTGAAAAGTTACTCATCCTTGAAATCAGCACAATTGATTTTATGCAGCTTGCTGTCAAGAGCCACTTTTGTGTTTCTGATATATGACCTGATACTCTTGCTCTCTGAAGCCTGCTACTTTAAATAATAGTGTTCAGTGAATAGGTTTGTAAAATGGCACTTCAAACACTGATACATTGATTAAAAGTAATATGGTATGTCATCACAAACACAGGATAATTCTTGACATATATCATGGAAAGTTTTCCTGTATAGAACAAAGAAATGTCTAGGCACTTATTTGCTTGGTTTCACATATTGCATAAAACTTTGTCTTTCTGTGTTAAGTATCAGGAGAGACCAGAATATAAAAGACTGTGTTGGGGAAAGAACCCTACTCTCAAACCGTATTCATCACACTGATAGAATCATAGAATAGTTAGGGTTGGAAAGGACCTTAAGATCACCTAGTTCCAACCCCCTGCCATGGGCAGGGACACCTCACACTAAACCATGTCACTCAAGGCTCTATCTAACCTGGCTTTGAACACCATCAGGGATGAAGCATTCACAGCCTCCCTGGGCAACCCATTCCAGCATCTTACCACTCTAATAGGAAAGAATTTCTTCCTTATATCCAATCTAAACCTCTCCTGTTTAAGTTTGATTTATATGTTTTGTGCATAATGACTTGTGTAACAATTACATAAATCAGNGCCTCCCTGGGCAACCCATTCCAGCATCTTACCACTCTAATAGGAAAGAATTTCTTCCTTATATCCAATCTAAACCTCTCCTGTTTAAGTTTGATTTATATGTTTTGTGCATAATGACTTGTGTAACAATTACATAAATCAGAATTTTGTTTGACTGAAAATATAAGTTATTGCATTGTCTATTGCATTTTGATTTGCTGTTTTTAAGAGCAGTGTTTTTATAGACAAGCTGATCAAGCCATATAAGGAAGGGTAAATTAGAAAAAATACCCATATAGGCTTCTACACCTTAAACTTTCCTATTTTTATCAATTCTACTTGTTAGTTTAAAAAGATATCTTTCTACTAAACTTATTTCCTATTTATGTTTATGAAGTATTTTTTGCAAATACTTTCTGAATGTTGTATTTGCTAAATGTTTACTTTTTATAACATAGCAGAGAGAGAGAGAAAGATGGGTTTTTTGAAAAGAGATTAAATTAAGAGAATGTGCTTTAAAAGCTCAAGAATATTCTGAAAATAAATGTTTGTGATCTTCCCCTATTAATCAGAGATAGTGAACATTGCTTACCCTGTACAGGAATGATTTAAATAACTAGAGCTGAATTAACTTCAGAGAACATTAAACCAAAAGCTTTGCTGTTTTAAGGCAGTGCTACCTCATTTACGTGAGAGCTGTTATAACTATTTTCACAATAAAATTAGCATAACATATAAAAACACTCCACCTCTGGAGGAAGGCTAATATAAGCTAAAGTGTTCAATTGCTGCTGGCAAACAGTCAGCTGCTCAGTAGAAGTGGTTTGAGCATGGGCTGCTGTCTAGGGTCATTTTTCTAGTGGTAGTGCCCAACTGCCATCTTGTTATGGTTACATAGCCCTTCTCACAGGATGAGTGTACATTTTCTTGGAGTTTGTCATTTAGATGTGTCAGAAGTGTAGCTCTCTCTAGTTTTCCCATAATGGAAGCATAGGTTTACAGTTAATGTAGCCACTCAAGTAAACAAGCATTTATTAAATCCCTCCCCCATCTTGTGGATTAAAGCTAAAATTCTGAATAGTGGGTTAACTTTCCATTTGATTGTCTACACATCGGTAAGTGTTGAATTCACAGTAAGTTCAAAAAAGTTACCTGGAAATTTGGATGCTTAGCCCTTGCTAGAATAGCCAGAACCATGTCATACTGGTAGTGATGTAATTTCTTCAAAAGCAAAATGAGTACAAGTGCAACACATCCCCTTTCAGTACTATTCTCAGTCATCCCCAGGTAAGATCCTTTGAATGCCCATTCAAGTTTCAGTGCCCTGTTACGTTGCAGTTCCATGAAGTTTTATATCCTCTGTTCCTCCACTGTGATCCACCGTGTTCCTGCTGCAGCAGCAATACTAGCAACAGCAATATGAGTTATAAATCCTTTCTTCTTTAAATGACATGATAAATGCTGCTGTAACTCCTCATAGGGTGAACACTGATCACAGTTTCTGCTGAAGAATCCAGCCAGAGTAGACACCAAATATATTCATTTAATGACTTATATCATCAGAGTTACCCCAGGGATGAGTTTGATTCTTATTTTCCACAACATTAATTGTCTCTAGTTGAGGAGAAACTTTTCTAATTATCTAAAACACAAAGCAATGGAAGTATTTTTTTTTCATATATGCATAGCTACACATCATAGATATATTCACATACAGTAATACACCACAGAGTGATCATGCAAAGCTTATTCTCCATTACTTTAGACTGTTAAATATATGTACCCAGGATAGTATCCAAAAGATTTAAGGAAACCTTTAGAAACAATTTTTCTTGGTTAGTTGGATTAATATAGGATGGATGATACGGGAACTAGGTTTTCTCTTCAAATACACTGTGATAATTGTGGATTAATTCTGTTCACACAAGTGTGGAGCAGCAATCTTTCTTTAAGAGGTTAATCAAATAAACACCTACTAAAGCAACCCCAAAAATATGTATCAGTGAAAAAGTTTTTGCTATTTTTTTTTCTCAAATGAGTTAATAATCCCACCATCCAAACCCTATTTCATAGTAGCTCTGTGATTTTCCTAGGCAGTTTCTCAGTGGATTTTCTTACCAGTTTTCCAGAACTGGTTGTTGTAAGGGCATAGATCACCAGAATAAGGCTGGAAATGCTGTACACAGCTGCCCTCACTTTCTCTCTTTCTCATTCTCATGGCCAAAACATTTCATTGGTGAGGAATGCTCACAGCTACAGTACCATGTAACATGTCAAGTTGTGCTGGTTTTAGTTAGTGTACAAAATCATTCTTGTAATCAGTCATACCCTCCTTTCTCTAGGAATAGACTATCTGTAGTCAGGGTTGTGCTTTGCTGGCTGTTAAGACTGGCAGCTGCTGGCCAAAAGAAATATCTTTTCTTATATTTCAGGTTGTCTAACTTTTTGTGTGCAAACATACTGCCCTTCCTCTTGTGTTGGAGCGTAACCATATGTCCTGGTTTCAGCTGGGATAGAGTTCATTTTCTTCCCAGTAGCTGGTGCAGTGTTATGTTTTGGCTTTAGTCTGGGAACAGGGCTGATAACATACCAATGCTTTAGCTGTTGCAAAGCAGTCCTTACTCTAAGTCAAGGACTTTTCAGTCTCTGATGTTTTGTCAGTGAGTAGGGGCATGTGGAGCTGTGAGGAAGCAGAGACAGGACACCTGATCCAAACTAGCCAAAGGGGTATTGCATACCGCAGCACATCATGCCCAGTATATAAACTGGGGGGGAGTTACCCAGAAAGCCCAGATTGCTGCTCAGGCTGGGCTGAGTATCAGTCGGTGGTGGTGAGCAATTTTTTTTTTTTATTAATTTTCTCTCTTTCTTTGTTATCCTGCCTGTTATCACCATTATTATTATTATTATTATTATTATTATTTTATTTTTTTTCAAACATTAAACTGCTCTTATCTCAACCTACATGTTTTTATCTTTTTTCCAGTTCTCCTCCCCATCACAACGGGGCATGGAAGGGGAGAGTGAGGAGCTGTGTGGTACTTAGTTGCTGGCTGCGTTTAAACAATGACACTATGTAGAGGTGGTTTTTTTTGATCTGTGGCTGCTACATTTGAGAGGGTAACTTCGGTGAGTTCTTATGATGCAGAAGTCCTACAGGTTTATTTCAGGGAGGATAAAACCTAAAGTTTTGTAGACATGGAACAAGATTGCTATCTCAGAATAAAAAAAAGTATATTCAATTGTTTGCCTTGGAGACACCCTTTAGGACTATTAAGGCAAAGAGACAGGATACCATTACTAATGTGAAGAGCTCCTCCACTCCTCTAATAATTTTGCATCATTTTTATAATGATTTTCCCAAGAGGTTCAAAACTCAACATTTGTCTCTGTCCCTAATGGCTATTAATGAGGCTCAGAATGGATCTTCATATGATCAAATAAAAAAATATTGCAATATAATCTTGACTACAACTTAATTACATTAATTATATTTTCCATACTTTCTTATTAATAATGCAAAGTGTTAAGAACTTCTCTGGTTCAAAAATATTTGTAATGTATTGCTCCTTTGCACATAAAGTGTTCAATTTTTTGATGTTTCATCCATCTAAGACTGCACTTCCTGCTTATTCTTGGCTGACTAATGCCTTTATTTCAGTAATAATTTCCCTCATGCTCAGTATGATCCAACACAGAATTTCAGATTATCAAAGTGATTGTTCTAGAATGTTTATTATGCAAGATCTTGACAGACAAGTAAAGAAAATGAAATTATCTTACTTTATTAATCTTTTCCTCTGAAATCAGATATATTCCTTATTTAAATTTTCTAGAGTAGTGAGGATTCTTCTGAACATGGAGATTTGAAATTTTTGATGTTCTCAGACTACTTTCTCTACTACAAAGGAATTAGAAGCTATTTTAATTGGCTACTATTTAATCTGTAAGAGGGTTATTTTGGGGTGAGAAATTAGTACTGTATTGTGCATATAAGTAGTATCTAAATTTCACAAACTTTTGCAAAATCTGATATAGCTGTAATAATGGCAACACACAAAAAATTGTAGAAAATTATGTACCACACACACATTTTAAAATAGGCTTGCTTTCCAATATAATATTGGTATATATTATACAAACATAATTTTAACGTTCTCATAGACTTTGTGGGCCAATTTGCCTTAGTTTGTATAGTAGCACCTTGTGAATGCAATAATAAACTATGAATAAAAAAATGTATTTGAATAACAAACAGAAAACAATAACAATTCATAAGTTATATTCATACTGCCTTAGTGATACATGAAACTTAGAAACTTCCAAGATCAAGAAAATTCATTCCTCAAATTTCATGAAATATCACCACTGAGATCCTCTCTCTCATACCACATTGAAGAATCCCCTCTTTTAATGAAGTTGGTCACATTCCTTCTCAGTCATCTTTTAACACGTGACTGGTCCTGAAATGTCTCAAACTGTTAAGATGATAGCAAGATTTACCACATTTTAATCCATCTTGCTTACTCGAGATAAGTATTCATATTATGGATTCCTGTTTCTGTTTGTTCCTCTTGGAAAATTTGTGAAGCATGGTTGTATTGCAGAGCTTTAGATGGTATTTTTCCATGACTGAAAAACATTTTTCCTGGAATGCTTTTTAAAGCCACATTTTAACAGAAAAAATTGCAAAACTGATTTAGTGCATAAGTCAGAGAAAATATTTATTTACAGACATGTAAAAATTATGTTACAATATTTTAAAGAAAACTGTAATGAGCCAACAATCTGATCTACATGGGCAAACTCTTATTGTTTTAATTCTAACTTGCAGTGGCACCTATTAAAAATATGACTGCTTACAAGATTGTAGCTATCTACATAGATTAAATACAATAATTTTTCAGAACTAAAAATAGATCTACAGAGAAAAATAATAAGAACCACAGCATGTCATACAAGAGTTTACAAAAGTAAAAATATTTCTCGATCCAAACTTTAAAGCTTTTTAGCAAATATTTTCCATTCCTGCAGCTGCACAGGTTTGAAACAAATATCTGAACTACACAGAACATATAGGCCTGTGTAGAAAGTGAGTTGGTTTAATTCAGGACTGTCCGTAAGGGATTTTATAAGACTGTTGACTACCCAAACCGATTGCAAGATCCTTTATGTTTCCTACTTTCCATATTGCAAGGGATGAGCAACATTAAGAAACCCCACAACTAACAAAACCCATGTAAAACAAGTATAGGTAGTGATGGCAAACAACACCTATGGCACTGCATACATGAAAAGTAGAGAACTATCAAGCTGTGTTGAAGCTACCAGCTTCCTCTGTAGTGATTTGAAGCAAACATGCCGTTAGGAATCCTTGCTAGTAATTGGCTGCATGGCTTTTGGCTTGCAAATGAAGTAGTGCCTCAGGGTTTTATCAGAGGTGTCTTTTTGCATTCAAAATATGCTCAGGACTTAAATTGTGATGTGAAACCGTTAACATCATGATGTTGCAGTCATTTCTGTGAGTATATAATCTAAGGGTAATGATTGGAAAGAATTT
Source organism: Agapornis roseicollis (assembly GCA_002631895.1). Classification (NCBI taxonomy): domain Eukaryota; kingdom Metazoa; phylum Chordata; class Aves; order Psittaciformes; family Psittacidae; genus Agapornis; species Agapornis roseicollis. Next base: position 44,747 of record NDXB01019275.1, read on the forward strand.
GTGAAAATCTAATAGAGTGTTCTTTTGTGATTAGTAGCTCATTTGGAATGGAGGTGCTGAAAAGATGATACACCTAGCTGTTCCTCATACGTGGTTTATTAACATTAACATCAGAACTGATCTCCTTGGATGACATTTTTCAACTTTTAAGTCAGCCAACAGTTTACATAATTGAAATGGGCAAAATGTCTGTTGAGCTGCTAAGGTTTGGAGATCTTTTTTTTTAACTGTCAGCCAAAGATGGAGATCCCAAAATGGCAATTTCTTTTACATTTTTCCAGTTAGAAATGATCATAACTATATTAATATTTAGATAGTGGAAAAATATTTCACCCTTTGATCTGACCTCACATTTCACTTAAACAGAAGTCATATTTTTTGTTGTAATTTTCTGAGAGAGTCAGCGTTGGTGGACTCTGAAGCTATGAAATTTTATGCTCAGGCATAGCTACTTATTCTGGTCTTTTCTTAATTAAGTAGTTGGGTATTACTCAGCACTTAGGTAAATCACGTAACTCCACAGACCATAGACAAGCTAAATATGAATACACAAACAGAAGTGTGAGTGTTATGTTACATAATCTCCTACTGAAGAAAATTCTCCCTCAGTAATAGAAAATTAAATTCAAATGCATGCTTTTCTTCCAAAAGTGTGAAGAATATCAGCCTTTCTCTGATGATGGTCCCCATGCTAGAAACCTGATTGGAGACCTTGAGCTCCCACCTCCTCACACACCCACTGTTTGAGGTGAACCTATCATCTCAGAAACCACTTTTTTTTTTTCATAGAAATTAAAAGTCTGATTTATTAAAAAGCCCCTCTGGTGCCTTTATTTTTCTCTTGCTTTCAGCCTACAGAGAATGATTGAAAGGGCAAGGCAAGGGCTCATCTTCATGGTGCTTGATGTTCCCAGATAACACAGGACACAGATTTCAGTGGATGCAAGAGCTGTGCCTGGCACACAGCTGGGTCTGAGCTCCATTTGACCGCTTAAGGTACTTTTCAAATTAACACCTTTCCATCTTTGAAGGTTGTAGCAATTAAATAACTTTTTCCCCTGCAAACAGTTTTAAAGAAATGTCTCTTCCTATAGGACTATATCTCACATAAATATATAGGTAAATAAACATCTATTCCGTGACTTCTGTCATCTGCAGTGCTAAGAAGGTTTAGCTTTAGGATGGCAAACAAATGGGTACTTTCATTAAAAGGAGACAATCTTGTGCCAATATCATATATGCTTTGATACCCTTAATATCTCAGTAACACAAGAGAAATGATGCATCCATTCTGTTTGAAAGGAAATATGATTTATTAAGAAATTCTATACTGAGATTCCCCTTAAAACATCTGTAATAATTATTCCAGCTGCAGGCTTTTAGGAGGGCATTAGAAGTCTGGGTGTGCAAATACGACTGCCAGAAAACAACCCCAAAAGTAATCAGTAGGCTAACTCAGGCTGATAGATATTGGCAGTCCATAATTAATTAACCTGGCTAGACAGGAGACTGACTTTCACGTAAACTTGCCATAAGGTAGCGACAAACTGGCTTAAAAGACTTGCAGGAGCAGTTATAACAACTGTCTGATGAATGGCATCACAGAGAGTGCTTATCTGGGGAAAGGGATTTACAGGAGGATTCAGTTTACAGTTTATCAAGGATTACTCTCCTATTTTGACTTTTTCACTTTTTAGCAGCTATCCCTATTAGTAAACATAATTATTTCCAATGACACATATAATAAATAAAGTAATGGAAAATATCATATAATGTATTAAATTGTGACACTGATCATTATGGTCTTGTTTGAATTAATCTGTAAACAAATAAGTGCAATATCACCTGACTCTAAATATGGTAAAACAGTAAAACATGCTAATCATAAAAATAGCTTTTAGAAATATACATTTGTATACAGTGTTTCCCACACCTATTAAGTATGTCCTTCATATTATTATGATACAGTACATTGGCCTTTAAGACATCAAAATTAAAAAAATAATACCAATAATTAGCCAGAGAAAAAACACATTTACAATCTAAACCATAAAAATCTGACAATTGTACAGCTTAGAACATATAAGAAATGGAGTTTCTAATATTTGAACAGTAATGTCCATTTTAATAGGTAAAGTGAGTTTTCATACAAATTGAATCAAAGGTGTTGCTAGCCAGTAAGAAACCGCAGTTCACAATTTTCTGTGGGGAAGCCAGAGTTTCTCTTCTCAGCCTTCAGGGGTTCACATGAGATATCTCATCACTTGATCTGTAGAAACTGAGAAATGAAATGCTCACTTTAGTATGAAGGCACAGAATTTTTTCCAGCAGAACTTCAAAAGGAAGCCAAGACAACAGGGGAAAAGAGGGAAGAGTATGACTTGACTCTTTCACAAATCAGTCAAATATCAACATCCAGCAGACTTTCCCACCTTAAACTTTACAGGACTAAAAGAAACTTTATGTATCTGCATCAGTGGACAATTGGGACTCTGCAACAATCTTTTAGACTGCATGGCCAGAATTACCACACAGAATCAAGCAAGAGCTGTTGAGTCTGAGGTATACTTCCCCTCAATAATGCTATGTAAACAACTGCTGGATAATTTCTACTTCAGCAGCTATAAATGTATCTTAACTGCTTCCCAATGAAATGCTTTATTTGCATAATAGCATTCAATCTAAATAACTTGTGTGTAGAATCTTTTGTTTGATCCCATCACATTATTTCTATACCTTTTCTGGAAGATTTACATTGTCTGTGTGCTTTGAACAATGCTTATAATTACCAGATTGATGGATCTTCCCTCAGTGGCTTTCCCTTTGACATTTATTTTATTGTTCTTGTGTAATGCCATAGGCTTTAATTGTAAATGCATTGATTTCTCTTGTTGTTTTACGAGCCGCAGTGTGATATTGCAAAAAATCCAGTGTCAGCCAAAACTTTTGAGGGTCATTCTTCCAGTAGAGGCTGGAAGCAGGTTGCATCTAAAAATCTAGGAGTCCTTCTATGTGACCCATTCATGCTACCAGCTTCAACTGAGCATTCAGTAACGCTGCAGGGGAGCACATGATATACCAGCTCCATCTACGCCCAAGAAAACTGACACCAATTTCCCAATCACATCTGTCTGTAAGACTGACAGTAAAAATGTTAACAGAAGTAGATGGTTTCTTTTTTTAAGCGAGATTTTCAACCTAGGTTGGTTCTTTTTACTTTTGACATGGAAAATATCTTTCTGTCAATTTCTTCTTCACATTTTTTTTCTGCTTGTACCATTTTCTATGACTGAAACTGAAAACAGCTGACAAAACTTGCTGCACTTCTGATCAAAACCTGACATATTTCCAGAGGTTCTTTTCAGCCAATTTCCACCTTTTTCAGTAAGTTTTAAGTCTGCCATTTCTTTCTCAGAAAATGAAAGAAAAAAATACGATGATTTCTGTTAAAATTTCCATTTATTGAAAACCTGGCTTTCCAATGAAAAAGGTTTTATCAGAAGCATCACTGCCCTTTGAAGCAACCAGCTGTCAGACTTCCCCCTTGTTGCAAAGGAAGCACCAGATGTCTGGCCATACTCTTCATGGGTAACCAGGATTAAGGAGAAATGTTCATGCAAGAGATTCCAGAACTTTTCCTCTTCCAGTTAAAATATCCTGAAACTATTATTCTCTACTTGTATAGATAAAAATCTTCTCTCCCATATTTTCAGCTCCTGACACCTGAACAGGCTTAACTATATGAAAAAGATTTTTAAATTCTCCCTTTAAGTCTGAGAGATACATAATGGTTGTTAAGTACCTATTCAAGTAACAAGAAGTAAAAAAAAATCCAACGATGCATCCTATTACCTCCAGAGAGGGTTCCTTTTTTCTAGCCTTTTCTTCACCTATGCTTTGCTGTTCCATTATACCATTATAAAAAGCAATAATTATACATCTAAAAGAGAGACAGATTTTCAGGGTATTTATTGAAGCTTTTTCTCTGCCATAAACCTTTCAAGCATTTACCTGTCACCAACACCAAAAAGCTTCATTAGGCTACCTACTATTACGAAGTGTCACTGCTAACCATCTGGATCCAACCCATCAGTGATGTCCTTTAGAAACAATGATACAAATTTACTAACCCCACCAGTCCAAAATCTTGTGTTCTTCCTGCAGAACCTGGGCTTGTTATTTGCCTCTTAAGACAAATAATTTTAAAAGCTGACAAGAAACTTTAAAATCCAAAATAGTCAAGCTTTTATTTTCCATAGAATGACAGTAACCCAGGGCTATGATTAATCTAGCGTAATGCAATACTAATTTTATTCTATTTCTTTCTTCTGAATAGAGTGCAATTTATCAGCTGGCTTTATGGTAGTGCTGATGATATTAAAGAACCTCATGATGAGTAATGTATTTTTTTTTAAACTTTTCATTTTCTTCCTGTTATATATATATAAAAAGCATCCTGACACAACAAGGATGAACTGAATCACATTTAAGCCAGCAATATGTCTTTTATTTGATGCAGTTCTGACAGAAAACCACTTTAAAATGCATGATTTGAACAGAATGCATTTTAAGAATTGAATATCCCAACTGAGCATACAGTCTTGGCATCCATAGACAATATCAGAGAAACAGTATATACTGTCCTAATTGCCATCATAATCTCTGAAAAAAGGCTGGAGATAGGTTGTGGAATATTTATTGGTTCATTTTCCACTTGAAATTATTTTTGTTGGAGGATTTTTTCCTACCTAGGCGTCTTTTTCAGCATGAGCTGCTGAAAACAGTCTTCTTAGACATAAAACTGCATTTCAGTCTTCCAGAAATGCTCTTGCTACTGTTATTATAGTTCCAATATGATCCTGCTAGCATTTTTTCAGACTCAAATTATACTAGATTAAATTAATTTTTACTTTGTACTGTTATCAAGTGTATAACATTGGAAAGCCAACATTAAATATTAAACACCTCACCAAATGAAAATGCAGTTCCACCTAATGGGCCTCAAACTATAATCACTAAAAATGATGGCGTAAATCAGATAAAATTCAGTGACGATCTGGAGTTTTCCATCTTGTCTTTTAGAGGTTTAACTGTTATATCACTTACCTCCCCTCAAAGCCTAGATAATTCCAGTCTGTAGATCATTAAGAATGCCTTACATGTAAAGGACATTTTCTATAGGAAAGCCTGACCATCAGATCACCTGCTAGGGGACCATTTCCTCTAATTCTCTGTGCTTCTGGTCGCCAAGCATGACTCAATAGATTTTGTTCTGTATTTCTCCTAAAAGGCTTTTATGAGAAGGTAAGCTCAATGTATGGTAAAGACCTGCAGACACCATTCTTTTCATATGGGGTGAGCCACTCCCCAGCCACCCTAGGCAGCTGGAAGCTATAATAGTGACTGCTTCTGTGGTATGAGGGATGCTGCTGGCATTTCTAAACTTGTTCAGGTGGACTGTATTTGTCTCTATGAGTCTATGTAATACCAGGAAACAGTATTACATATCGTGCCTGTGAGCACATGTGCATGAACTCTGAGAGTGAGCAAATCAACATTCTGACCAATAAGCATCACACCAATAAAATGAATGCTTATAACAAAATTGATTTAACACACTCTACTCAGATCTCTTGTTATCTCAAGCCTTCATGCCCCAGCTTGGGTGTTAGAAAGTACTGTCATGGTTTAACCCCAGCCAGCAACTAAGTACCATGCAGACATTTGCTCATCCCACCCTGCTGTGAGTTGGGGAAGAGAATCAGAAGAAGGTAAAACCTGCAAATTGAGTTAAGAATTGAAATAAGGTCCAATATAATAATAAAATAAATGACAATAACAATAGGCAGAAGAGAGAAAATGGAATGAAATTCAGGAAGCACAGGTGATGCCTAATACAATTGTGCCTGTCCCTGAGCGGTGATCAGTGGCTCCTGTCAACTCCCCCTAGTTTATATACTGAACATGACATTCTATGTTATGGACCATCCCTTTGGCTAGTTTGTCATGCCTATGTGTCCCTCCTCAGTGGCAAAGCATGGGAAATTGAAAATTCCTTGACTTAAGGTGAGCAGGATTGAGCAAGAACTAAAACATCAGCTGTGTATCCCAGCCAAACCCAGGACACGGAGGCAAGAGTTCTAATTTCTGCTAGTTGAATCCAAACAGGGCTCAGCCTCTTCTCTACTCTGGTTTGTTTGTTCTTCCTTACAATTCTGAAAGAGAATTGTACATAACCACAGGATATGTTCCCTGCTCCCCATAAATACCTAGTTTCCTTCTCACAGGTGTGGGAGATTGGCTGATTGACCAGGGTCATTCCCTGTTTGTAAGTAAATAACACGGTATTT
>NDXB01019276.1:5595-19791 GCA_002631895.1 Agapornis roseicollis
TTTTTTTTTTTTTTTTATATTGCAGATGAAATTAAAAGCACCCATCATAGTGATGTGGATAAATAAAGAAAATATTCTTCACAGGGTTGTTATTACAGGCTAATGTTCATCTAGCAATAATGTAGTTAATAGCAAGTGATTTGAATAGTGAACACAGAAAGTTAGTGAGACTGAGATGAAGAGTGCCAGAGTATTTCTGTCTGGAGACTAGATACTAAGATGTACACAAATGCAACTTTCCTGATGTGTTTTTCTTTTTTACTGTTTTACCAATCAAGACTGCAAGATTAAGAGCTAAAGTGCTTATATTCATTAGACACATGAAAAACATTTGTAGTAGCAATGCAAGTCTCCTGCCCACACACCAAATGCTGTTACTTGATTTCAATTCATATTTGCCATAGCAGCTTCCACCTTTGACAACATTTCATGTTTTAAATTAATGGTGCACAGATACGGGTGTTCTCTTGCATTCTGAGAAACTGTCTTTCTGAATTTGTAGTGCATGTAAATTGGAAGACAGAGGCCTATTGTGATTACTCTGCAACTCTACTTGAGATCCACATTCAATTTTAGATCTCTGTGCTTTGGTAGAGCAGTAGCATATTGCAGCCTCAAGACTAGTAAGTGTGGTGCTTCTGATCTCTGAGCAGGGGGCATTTTTGATTGATACTGAAGGTTGGTTTTGTTCTCTTGTTTTTCTCAGCTGGAAGTGTAGCGTTGATGTGTAAAGTCTCAGAATGGAGTGATAAATTCCCAGTAGATCTCAAACAGAGAGGCCCAGATGGAGTTACTTATCCATCTTATGTTTGTCTTGAATTAATTTGTCATAAGCTGGCTAATTTAGGTATAATTTTAATTCTTGTAGGTATTGTGACAATCCAGATGATACTGACTCTGGAAATAGATTGTAGGACATTGTGTTCTCTGTTTTTCCTCATTTTTACTGCAGGGCAAACAAGTGCATATTCTTTTGGTCACAAGTAGTATATCTGCTGAAGTACAGGACCCTTCCTCAACAATATTGCTCTGTGACAAGAGCATTATTATAACTGTATTTTTTCAGACAGAAGAGCTGTAGGAGGAATAATGCATTTAAATATACCAAATCATATTTAATTTGTTGCTTAGCAGCCAAAGCAAATTATGGAAATCTCTGATCAAATATTGCTGTAGTAAAGGGATTTCAGCTCAGCTTGTCTATTTTTGTTGTTATTTAGTATTACACCAAAGTTCAAAGGGGAGGGAGGTGTCTTTTCCCAGTTACCGATATTCTCATTAGCCAGAGTAATTTTAATGAAACCTGAGAGGGCATTTGGAGAAAAGCAAAAGTGATTATTAAAGCAGAAAAGGAAGTGGGGGACAGAAAAGAGGCACCCTTCCAACGCTGCCTTTTGAAGTGTCACCAGATGAGCCCTGAGTTAGGTATATAGATGAGAAAATGTAACCTATGCCTGGTCTGGATGGTTAGGGAATCCCTTGGATGCTGACTTAACTTATAAGTTTTTTTTTCACCATATAAGTTCAAGCAAATGGAAAACATACTAACTGGTCTTTGTTGTTTTGAAGGTACAGGTGATTCAGTTTCATGTTGTGCAAAGAGGAAGCTATGTTATGTGTGAAATCTTAATCATTTGGTCTTAATTTAGTTTTACTTTGTGTAGTTGGATGCAAAGGATAGTAATTCCCACAGCAAAAGCAAACAAAAGCACATTTTTTGAGTATGTACAATTCTTCTGTGGTAGCTAGGGCATGATGGTAGTTGTAGTTAGGGCATGATGGTAGTTAGGGCATGGCGACCGGAAGATCCTTGGCATCAAATAACAACTAGATCGTAAGCAGGCAGAGGTGACGTTGAGGGTCCAGGACTATAAATCACTGTGCCCATCTCAAATAAACGCCATTTGACATTCTTCCAATGTTTTTCTGTCTTCAGTAGTGTGCACAGGGAAGGAATTATTTTGAATTGATATTTGCAGCTTGGGGACGTGGAACTTACAATCTCTTAAAAGATCAAAGTACCTCCAGATTGGTCCAGCAGAAAGATTCATCTATAAATACACACAGAACAAAAATAATTAACAAAAGATACCTTAATATACAGGTAAGTGTTAAGATTTATGCATACGGAGCCAAACTGTTCCAGGTTGACTGAGGACCAGACTGAGCTGATGCTTGTATTTGACTGTTGCATACAAGATCATCTGAGGGGCTGGTATTGCTGTAAAAAAACCAAACCAAACCAGAGCTTATGTGGTGGCAAAGGACAGAGGTTGGGAAATACTTTCTTTGTCTGCAGTGCAGTCTGGATGGCCTCTCCTGTGCTCTGTGATCCCAAGCAGCCAACAGTGATGATAGGGCTAATCAGGCCAGCCAAAAGCATCTGAATTTGGGGTCTTAGAGCGTGAAAGAAGTAGCTGCTGCAGTGCATGAGAGCTGGGCACTGTAATAAGAGGTGTGTGCATGTATGCATTGAGGAAATTCCTAAGCTTAAAGCATGAAAATGGACTAATTTTGAGTCAGTGTTTTGTGATCGCAAACCTGTTACTGTCATGAATTATATTTCGTAGAATCTTAAAACCCTTCTGGGAAGAAAAATCCTTTTGGTTGGAAGCTTGATGTACACTAATCTCTGTGTTACCAGGCACACAGGTCACAGTCCGTGTTCTTTGATTGTCAGTAAGGAGATAGAAGCTCAAGTTCTCAGGCTATGTCTGCAAGTGTGGGTTTATGACTTTCACCTCTTCTAATTCTTTGGGCTTTTCTTCCTTAATTTTTTCTTTTGGTATAGAGTTCACCCTTCTTTTAAATCTTCTCTTTCTGGTTTAAGTGACCATTATGTGTGGGCAGCATCATTTTGAGGGTAGCTTTTGATGCATAAGCAGTTGCTGCAGAGAGATACTGGATATTTGTGTAAGGTTTTGTTTGGCTTTTTAAAGGAGCAGAATATTTCTTATCCTATATAGAGAAGGAAATACATACTTATCCAAATAACATATAAAAGTTGCTAGTATTTTCTATATTGCAAATAATTATTTTATATAGAAAAACTCAAATGGTACAATGTTTATTTTCTTCATTATTGTGAAATATTTCTGCAGTTTTATGGTATTCCAAGAATTCTGTTTACACAACAACTTCTGTTTAAAGGTGTTTATGTACTTCAAGGTTTAATTGGATTTAGTAAAATGTGCAAAAACTGTGAGAACTATCTGTTTTCTTTCAGATTGAAAAGCTAAAGGGATAGAGCATCTTTGTGGACTGCTTAAAATTAACACAATGTGAGAAGCTTGGAAGGAGAGCCCGCTTTCCAGACGCCCTATGCCCTAATCTCCAAAAGATTATTTTTCATTTTTTAGCATTCAGAATTTAATTTCAACATTAAATTTTAGACAGTTGCAAAATTCCAGGTTGCATAACAGTGTGACATAAATACCATATATCTCAAAAGACACTTGGTTACTAAAGCTGAAATTTGACAACCTAGTTTGGTTGTAATTGAAGAAAGGGGCTCTTTACTGTGTTGTGTTTGTGTTTTTCCTGACAGAAACAGGTTCTATTATTGTTGTCTACAGTTTCAATGATTAAAAAACAAAAAAAGGAGACCAAAAAGCATGCAGAGAGCATCCCTTTGGTGTTTCATTGGTAAAATTCAAAGATAACAAATATTCAAAATCAACAGTGTTTGCTAACAGAAGTCTTAAGGGAGAAGTATTCTACAATTAGCAATGAAATTGTCAGAAGCAACTTTTTTCTGTAAGGCAGTACAGGTTTTAGTTTGAATTATAAGACATATTCCCTCAGCTGTATAGGACCTCTGTTTGTCTCAGAAGTTACCATAGATAGGCTTTTCTCCATGTCTTCTATATGAGCTCATGGGGGATGTTTGTCACAGGCATCTTATCATATGCTTACTTCTAGGACGTGTGATCTGTATGTTTCTGATAGGACTAGTGCTTATAAGGTGCATATGCAGTACAGTGGAAAACACCAACAGATTCCTGCCTGTGTCTGTGAAAAGGCAGCATCTGGAAATGGCACCACAACAATTTATGTAGTGTGCTCCCAACTGTATTCTTTTCTGAGGACTGTGGAAAAACACAGTGATGACAAGTTAGGCTGCTGCAGTCTATTTCCATCTTCCCCCTCTCCTGGAGTCTCTACTCTGTCATAGGACTGAATGTGTCTTTCTCACATGGTGGGAGCAAAAGAAGTGTCAGTTAGGAGCAGACTGTAGCTACAGAGCAGTTTGATTCATCTGCAGTCCATTTCCCCTTACTACGTTTGAAAGGTCTTACATAGCATGTGGGCCGCATGTCAGGTGAATTGGGTTGGCAGGTTGCATATGAATCTTGAACAATGTCGCTTGGGAAGTGCTGGTGTTCTGAAGGGGCTGAAAGTATTCTGGTGACCATGGGTTTCTGTTAGTGTTTGGATCTAACCAACCACGTAGTAGATTTGTTGAGTTGAAAATGGTTTGGCAAGAACAATGTTGAATCTTGATTTCTAGCCTGTTGTCTGTGGTCAGGGCAGAGACTCAGGGTTTCTGGGGTTTGTTTGCATGTACTGATATTTGGAATGTAAATTTGTGAGGAATTGTTTTATCTAGATTTGCATTGAAATACATTTGAAGATTACATCATCTTGCAGGATTGGATCATTAATTTTTATTGCTAAGTTTCTTCACTTATGAGCCTGAACAGCATCCCTGATGCAGATAGAGTGAATTTGTCTGCCTGCATTTATATTCTTATAGTAATAAATTCTAAACAAGAAGATACCGCGATGGTTGACATTATTCAGAGCTGCAAAGTTGTGGTTGTAGCAAGTATGTGAAATCATGTAGTTTGTATAGAGAGCTTTTCTGCTTATAGAACAAAAAAATGCACACATCTTGTACGTCTCGTGAATTCAGGTAGTTTTTTCATTATTTTCCCTAAATGCATAGCTAAAGTTTACTTAAAATTACCAAAGATTGATTTATTTCCTGCTACTTACATGGGTAAATTCATTGTAACTGCTTTTCAGGCATGTAAAAAATTTACTGCCCTTTCTTTACTCCCTGGATGTGAAGATACAGGGCTTGGCTCACACTGAAAGAAAAGGATTTGCACCTTTTGTTAGTTGTCTTAGTCCTGGAGGCCTACATACAAATGTGACAGTAAAAATTCTTATGAGGGAGCCCAGTGTTTTCCAATCACATAATGCCCTTAGCAATCTGAAGGTATTCAGGGGGAAAAGGGAGAGCTGTCATAACATCAGGAATCTTCTGATATCATCTGAATTTTTAACTTGGAATTTATAAAAACTATAATTCCATTGAGTCGCATTAGAACTTTATTATGTGCTCCTTCTGGTATTTCTTCTCACCTGCCCTTGTAAGCTGCCTCTTACATCTCAGCTTTTTTTCCTGCTCTTGTTGCCAGTATCTTTCAGCATCTCATTTTACTCTTTTCCTGAGATATCATTATTCTCTTCAGAGTCCAGAAACCACATATACAGCTTTGCTTGTGTATATATTGAAGTATCACCTCTGTGAAGGAATAGCTCCGATTTTATGGTATTGTACCGGGCTTATGTGGCAAGGTTTTGGAGGCAGGAAAACTGCAGGGGTTGCATCTGTGAGAAGGCATCAGGAGTTGCCCCCGCAATGAATGTTTCAGTCAGCTCCAAAACAAGCCTCTTAATTTCCTATCACATTTTAGGGTTTTTGGAAGGAGTAGGCCACATCTACGTACAAGGTGAAAGTTAGAGGATAGTAAGGTGAGACAGGGTGTTCAGGCACTGGTGCAGGTTGCTCACAGAGATGTTGTGGCTGCCCCATCCCTGGCAGTGTTCAGGGCCAGGTTGGATGGGGCTTTGAGCAACCTGGTCTAGTGGAAGGTGTCCTTTGCCATGGCAGGGGGGTTGGGACTAGGTCATCCTTAAGGTTCCTTCTAACGCAAACCATGCTGTGGTGCTGAGAACCAGAGAAGTTTTACGGTAGATGTACACAATAGAAGAAATGGAGAAAGTCAAAGTACATTTGTTGACTGAAGGATCTTGTCTTAATTGTACCTTAGAAAATGTAGATAAAGAGCTTTTAACTGTTTGCAGTGAGATCTAATAATAAGTATACCGTAATGACTAAAATGCTGTAGTATAGCTATAGTTTAATAATACTGCCTGATATTCATATATTAAAAAACCCGAAGCTTTTAAAAAGCATGCTTTAATAACCAGGTGCTATATCCCTATTTGGGCATATGCATTACTGAGTTTTGCAAAGATGAGTGTAAGAATCAAGTATATTTTAACTTAACAAAGTACTTGATGCTTGAATGTTTTCACAAAGAAAATAGCTCCAGTCTGTATTTTTTTCCAAAAAAATATGAAATAAAAGTGTATGTGTGACTGATGTCTCTGTTGATGGGGGTTCTTTTGGTTGGTTTTTTGGGGTTTTTTCATTGTTTGTTTGTTTTTCCTGGGCAGTGAGAATAGTGAGCACCTGCAGAGAAACAAAACCATGCTACAAACCCAGGAGGCTTTCCAGAAGCCTGTCTGCTCTTTCAGGTCCCTCCAATTGAGGAAATGTTAATTTAAGAACTCTGCCTTTTCCTACCTAACAAGACCTTTGAGGTATTTGGGGTTGACAGTACTAGAGACTTCAAAGTCACTATCTTTAACTGGGTCAGGGAAACAATTGGTGGATTTGTAGTGAGAACAAAAGCTATCCTATCATTGCCTCACAATAAAATTTATGTAGAAATAGATGCAGTTCTGTTAGTTCCTGTCTTTTGGCCTAGAGCCAACTATACATGTAAACAGAAACCACCAGAGTGTTTGTATATCTGTCCAGCAGGCTGTAACAATTTATTAAAGAATCGACAATAGAAACAAAAATGCCAGAGATTGTTTGATTAGTTTAATATAGTATATAAAACTGTTTCTGTTCTCAGGTATATGATGAAGTCCTTGTGACTTCTAATGATGTTTTATTGTTTGCATTTTATTTAAAGCTTAGAAAGAAATCGCAAGTGTAAAGCTCAGCCAGATGCATCGGTGCTGGTTCTTAATTTTTGTTTGTTTGTGTTTTCCACTGTGATTCATGCACACTTAAATATGTCTGCTTCAAAAGGTCATTAGAAAATAATAGTCTTAGCAAAACATGTAAACCTAGGATCTGCTGATACACCAGGTGGTTGTGCTGCTGTTCAGGGACCCGGACAGGCTGACAGGAAGATCATGGCGTCCTGTAGCAAAAGTGCAAAGCCCTGCACCTGAGGAGGAACAACCCCAGGCACCAGTACCTGCTGGGGACAGACTGGCTGGAAAGCAGCTTGGCAGAAAAGGAGCTGGGGGTGCTGGCTGAGCATGAGCCAGCAAGGCACTGTTGTAGCAAGGACAGCAGAGTCTGGAACTGCCTTAGGCAAGGGTCACCAGCAAGTCAAGAGGTGATCATTCCTCTCCTCTCAGCACTAGCAAGAGCTGCATGGTCCCTTCCAATCCAGACCTTTCTATCATTAAAGGATTGGAGCATCTGTAACACGGGGAGAGTCTCTGTAAGCTTGAGGTTGTTTAGCCTAGAGGAGAAGCAGCTTGGGGAAATCTTTATCAGTGTGTATAAATAGCTGACAGAAGGCAGTAAAGAAGATGGAGGTGGGCTCTTTTTAGTGGTGCCCATGACATGACAAGAGTCAACGGGCAGAAACTGAAACACAGGAAATTCCATTTAAACATAAGAATTGCTCTCTGTGGTTCTGATCAAACACTGGAACAGGCTGTCCAGACACTTTAGACTGTAGAGATGCTCTAAACATGACTAGACAAGGCCTGGAACAGCTGCTGTAGTTGACTCTGCTTTGAGAAGAGAATTGGTTTAGGTGATCTCCAGAGGTCTCTTTGAACTGCATTGATTCTGTGATTTATTGTCCAAAGCTGTTCTGACTTGCTTTTGTACTGAACTGAGGTTTTACAACTTCAGACATGTTTCCAGAAAGTTTAAAAAAGTCTGCATTTTAGGAGGGTAGTGCAGCACTGGGATGGGTTGCTCAGAGAGATTGTAGTCTTCATACTTTCAGGCCTGTAGACCATGATGAATCAAAACCAAGGCTGTCCTGGTTTAGTACTGACAGTCACCCTCATTTGACTGGGAGGTTGGCCTGGGTGACCTCTGGAGTTCCTTCCAACCAAACAGTTCTGTGATTCTGTGTCCTTGTGAATTTTAGATACATGTGTGCATCACACATTTAGAAAGTGAATAAGGGTTCTTGCTGATCAGCATGAATGAGATCAGTGTGATTAATTGATCCAAGCAACTTAACTTCCTGTAGCTGCAGTTCATTGAAAGGGCTGTTGTTATGCACATGGTGACCTACATTCTATCCCTACTGTTTGGAATTTCTGCAGTTGAGGATTCCTGCCACTGCAGAGGCACAAAGAACAGCTTCATCTGTTGTACCCGCAGGTGTCATAGCATAGAGACAGTGCAGCAAAAGAAAATGTTTCTGGTTAAAAAGAAGCCCAAGTTTACCAAGGTGCTTGCAAACCAGCAGTGAAAGGTCAGCACATCTGGAGTAACTGTGTTTTGCTTCTAGATCAGTAACTGCTTTCTGTTTATAAAACAGGTGTAAGTTTATGCAACAAAAGTACCTAAGTTCCACGGCTCTCTTTTCCTTGGCAGTGACCTGTAGAGATTGTCATTGGGGTAAGGATAGTTTATCTCTATTCTGATTCATTTTGATGACTCTGCAATAAATGAATGGTAGTGAATAATCAAATCCCTTCATGTTTGCTGGTGACTAGCTATTGTCACATTTGCTATGCTATTAAATAATGGCAAAATTTCATGGCTTTTCATACCTATGCTAGTTACAGAGTGTGGACTTGTTTTGATTGGTTTTAGTGTTGATTATCAAATGGAAGACTATCCTCACTGTTCTGTTCCTCATTTTCTCCTCCTCTCCTACTGAATGGGTGGGAGATGGGGGAAGGAAGGAGGAATGAGGCAACACTGAAAAACATGTTGCAGCACATCATCTGGAATGGTAGGTGGTTTCAGGTTGTGTGCATCTTATGAGAGATGTTTTCAGAAGCTGACATAAAATGCAGCTGGTGAAGTGTTCACTGAGTGATATAGTTGTTCACTGAGCTAGTTGCATAGTTGTGCACACACTTGCACACAGATCTAAGTTTATTTGTTTATCTGTAATAAGTGTATTGTATCAGTATATATGGTTTTGAAATAAAAAAAAGGAAAAAAATGGTTTTCATGTTCATAGCTAATTATAGCTAAGTGTACTTTAGTTCCAGACAATTGTTTTCAGTAGCTTGGTTGCAAACTTGGAAAGCAGGGTTTGTATGTGTTAGCAGGTGTTCCTCTAAATATAGTAAATAGTTCTATCTGCCCATTTTCTGCATTTTCAGCAATGGCAGTAACATTTGTTAAATTAAGTTGAAAACATCAGAATTTTTGTAGAATTCTGTCAGGTTATGTTAACTCAAGACTTATTTCCCATTCTTTGCAAGGAATGTAATCGTTAACTCAAATTCTTATTTCTACAAACAAAGAGGGTATCATAAACTATATTTGGTACAATAAACATTTAAATATGGAAAGTATTTTAGTAAGTGCAACATTAGGCAGCTTACATTGTGCACAGTGCTTGTTAATGTTGTCAGGGTAGTTTAAATAGATGCAGGACACAGGGAATAAGATCTACGCAGCAAATGTATACACAGTAGAAAAGCCACAGGTGTCTTTAAAAAACCAATCCCATTTTCCTCTCCAGTTTTTCTATTAGTCCTAATGTTGGCTGCAAGAGTTCTGACAACAGATCACAGACCTAAGCCTCTTTTCTGTTCCTTTCATGCTCTGGGTGAGGTAATGCGTTCTCTTTACCCAGCAACGCGTAGCTTTTTGGTGTCTGAAAGAAGGAACAGTTGAAGATCCAAGTTGCCAAAACAGAACTGAAATGCAAACAGTTACTCAACTAAAAAAAAAGGAAAATGAACAATAAAGGAGAGAATGCATGAAGAGGTAAGATGGAGAAATGGGTATAAGGACACAGATGAAGGAGAATTAAACAATTTGATCTCTGATCAGACTTATCATTTGCAAGACATGAACACAAGCTGTTGAATTTTGAACAAACAAAAACAAATAAAAAAACCCCAACAATAGCAATTCCTCTTAATTGTCTGCCCCTATGAAAGATGTCTCCAATACTTTTAATTCTAACCATGGGTTATGTAACTTTTTAAAAATGAAAAACAAAACAACAAAGAATCACTATCCTGAATTATTGTTTACAAAGATTGCAAAATAAATTTTCTCCCTCTTGGTAATAAAAATACTTGAATGGTGGTTTGACATCATCTGTGCCATAAAGAAAGGGAACTTACCAAGTGTGCTTGAAAACATTGTTTATGCTATAGTGAAAGTGGTTCCACTTTCATCTCCATTAAATATGGCATCGGAGGAGTCAGGAAACGAAATTAACTTTTGAATTAAAATTTAATTAAGTTAAATTAGTGTTGTTTGAGTTACTTTGAAAATCAGCAAATTGGTTGCATAGCTGAAGACCTGAAGTGGGCAAAATTGCACGTACAAGGAAACTCTTGTTTTGGGTTGCATAAAGCTTGTTTGCTTTGAGTTGCACATTTGCATTTATATGCAATAGTAGAATTGGAAGGCAGAGGAAGAATAAGACTCACATACTTTAGTGTAACAAAATGTGAATAGATATATGTAATATCCATGCAGATGTGTTTGGTTTTTTTCATCAGTTTTTCAAAACAGACATCAATATAAAAAAAAAGAATTTTTATACTGCCCTTGTCCTGACAAGCTTTAAGGTTTTAAGGGGAGGTAATGTGCTATGAAAAAGCTGAACTCCTGCATAGACCAAAGGTGATAGCTGTGTTTCTGATTTTTACACTCAAAAAATAATATGAACAATTAAGAAAAGGGTGTGCTGTTCAGCCTGAATTAGTTATTTAATTCTAGATGAATGGCTTAATTTTTATTTGATTGAAAATCACTGGGAAGCATAATGATTTAAAATACATGGATTTACAGAGAGGTGTTCTATTTGTGATTTGGTTTTGGTTTTCTTTCAGTTCTTGTTTACTGTGCTCAAAGATTGGGAAAGGAAGGGAGAGATGAGCAGGTGGGAGCTATGCATAGCAGGAAGAAGATGGCATCATTCACTGGAAGAAATACCCATGATTTGTTTGGATCACTTGAGGAAAGAATACATGCTTCTGCTTTGTCTTGCTTCTGGCACATTAGTGAAATTACAGATTACATACAGAAATGTACAGACCCACAGGGGCATAATGGAGTGAAGAAGTGAGGATGGTCCATTAAGCACCCTCTCCCACTCCTCACACACACCCCCACCCCTCCCCCCACAATATTTTAGTGAAGGGGGGGGAACCCCCAACAAAAAACAACAACAAAAAAACCCAAGTTTTCAGACTGAACATGTGATGTATATGTTCTGGCTAATCTGCAGTTTAGACTGTGCCCTAGCACTGTGCATACAAGTGATGATTAAAATGGTCACAGTATTGATAGACTTTAAAATTATGGGATAGCATCCTTGACTTCAATTTTTGTGAGGTAATTCTTTTAGAACCGAATAGTCTTTCCCTGAGTTTCTGAGAAAAGATCAGAAAAGTTTTCCCTGAGAAAAGATCAAATGGACTGAGATTTTTCAGCTTGGAAATAAAAAAATATTCAAAAGCTTGAAGAATGTGCTTTCTGAAGTAGGCTAGTGTG
Organism: Agapornis roseicollis; assembly: GCA_002631895.1. Classification (NCBI taxonomy): domain Eukaryota; kingdom Metazoa; phylum Chordata; class Aves; order Psittaciformes; family Psittacidae; genus Agapornis; species Agapornis roseicollis. The sequence continues at coordinate 17,360 of NDXB01019276.1, forward strand.
TGTGTAATGAAATTATGGTGCAGATGTTTTAAAACAAGGGAGTAGGTTTTCAAGTAATGCTTAAGCGTTGATATTAATTGCTTCTGAATCTGTATGCTGACAGAGTGATTTGTTCTATGCCTTAGGAAAATTATTAGATACCCAGTTAAGAATCACTAGTGTGGATACACTTCATGATTTAGGGAGCACCTAAGTTGCTGGTGGTGAAAAGTTGCTAAGCTGTGTAATGGAAGTGTGTTTTTACTGCACTGTTCTTAGATGGCTTCCTTAAACATTAGAATCATAGAATAGTTAGGGTTGGAAAGGACCTTAAGATAACAGAATCACAGAATCCTAAGGGTTGAAAGGGACCTTGAAAGATCATCTAGTCCAACCCCCTGTGAGAGCAGGGTAACCTAAATTACATCACACAGGAACTTGTCCAGGTGGACCTTGAATATCTCCAACGTAGGAGACTCCACAACCCCCCTGGGCAACCTGTTCCAGTGCTCTGTCACTCTCACAGTAAAGAAGTTCCTCCTGATGTTCACATGGAACCTCCTGTGCTCCAGTTTACACTCATTGCCCCTTGTTCTATCGCTGGACATCACTGAAAAGAACCGAGCTCCATCATCCTGACACTCACCCTTTACGTATTTGTAAACATTGATGAGGTCACCTCATCATCACCTCAATCTCCTCCAAGCTAAACAGACCCAGCTCCCTCAGCCTCTCCTCATAAGGGAGATGTTCCACTCCCTTAATCATCTTCGTGGCTCTGCGCTGGACTCTTTCAAGCAATTCCCTGTCCTTGAACTGATGGGCCCAGGAGTGGACACAATATTCCAGATGCGGCCTCACCAAGGCAGAGTAGAGGGGGAGGAGAACCTCTCTTGACCTACTAACCACACCCTTTCTAATGCACCCTAGGATGCCATTGGCCTTCTTGGCCACAAGGGCACATTGCTGGCTCATGGTCATCCTCCCATCCACCAGGACCCCCAGGTCCCTTTCCCCTTCACTAGATCATCTAGTTCCAACCCCCCTGCCATAAGCAGGGACACCCCACACTAAACCACGCCATACAAGGCTTCATCCAACCTGGCCTTGGTGCTTGTAATTGTGCTTGCTCTGAATTTTATCTTCTCAGCTTTGTGAAATGAGAACACTTATGAAAAGCAGAGGTAAGGCATGGTGTTTTACCTAGTGCCAACAGTAAGTATAGGATGATTTATTTCCCTTTTTGATGACCTGAATGCATCACATGCAGTTGGCAGTTGTGATATGTATCATTGGCCAAAGCAGCTGCAGCTGCAAGGGCTCTGCAAGAGTCACATTTTTAGAGGAGCTGCTTTGGACACAGTTGCATTAGGCCCTTTGTTGAAACCCTATGCCTTAATGTTCTTGCTCTGCCAACATGTATTCAAAAACTTGCCCAAAGGGGAAGTATTTTGGTATCAGAACTTGTCATGGTCAGTTAGTCATCACTTTATTACTACAGAAGTAGATTATATCTAGCTATATTGCTTGCATGACTTTCCTAATTGCAGATTTTTCTTTTATTGCAAAACAGTTCTCCTTGAAAAGATAAAAACAAAGATGAAAAGTAAGAGAGCAGATGAGGAAGGAGAAGAACATGGCTTTACCCATAGTTCAGAGGAAAGATGGGCTTCATTTAAAAAAATAAAAAAGTAATAAATAAGTACTTGGAGGTCCCACACGACAGCCCAGAGAACACTAAGACTCAGCTGCTTAATACGGAGTAAATGCAGGAGTGAAACGCAGGAGAAAAGCTAGAATGTTGCCGGAGAAACAAGGCAAGCACTAATTATTAAATTGTAAGAAAATCTGACAATTAGACTATATAGAAGAATTAAGGGGAAAAAAAAAAACCCAAACCATACCTTTTATATCATTCAAGCAATAGTAACTACTTCCTGGCCATTTCCCCTCTGAATGCTTCATACAGCACAAACAAGGTACACTGTCCAGCTGCTACGTATCAGTGTTCACTTTTTCGTCTCTTGGAAATATATTACTGGGCAGAGTCTTCTTTCAGTTTTCTCCCGTTCCTNGAATGCTTCATACAGCACAAACAAGGTACACTGTCCAGCTGCTACGTATCAGTTCACTTTTTCGTCTCTTGGAAATATATTACTGGGCAGAGTCTTCTTTCAGTTTTCTCCCGTTCCTTCTGTCCCAAACAATAGAAAAGGGTAGATACAACTGCAGTATGTTCCTAAGTAGCCACTCTCAGAAACAGGGTCCTGAGCTGGGAATTTTGAAAGCATGTGACTTTTTTGTGTAAAAGGCCACAGAAAGAAAGGTTCTGCACAATAGATAGTGATATTAAAAAGGTTGTGCAGGCTTTTTTTTTTATTTTGGACACCCACCCCCACCCCCCCAAAAAAAAAAAAAAAAAAAAACAAAACCCCCCACCAAACACCAAAAAA
>NDXB01019277.1:0-25800 GCA_002631895.1 Agapornis roseicollis
GGGGGTTGAGTGAGTGAACGAGCTGCGTGGTTGGTTGGGTTTAAACCACGACACTCTGCCATGAGCAGCACAACTTAAAAGAAAGGAGCTCTCTGGACTGCACAGCAGCATAGAAGCAAGAAGAGACAAGACCATGTGGTTTTTCCCTGGCTGGAACACCCTTGGAAAACATCCCCTAATTCCAGGCCAGTTAATTCAGCCCAGGGCTTTGACACCCATCCCTGTCAAGACATTTTTACTAGCACAATAGATCAAAGCAGGTTCTGCGCATTCAGAGCACACTTGTAACTAAAATCTATTACATGTGGTACAGTTGCCCTTTAAAAAACAGAACTCTCACATTCAAGAGAAGAATAAGACCTGGAGAGACTTGGAAGTTTTCTGTGCTGATGTTTTCTGTGCTTGAGAAAAAGCAACACACCTGCTACCAGAGACGTTGTTCAGGGTTTACTGGAGAGTACCTCCCTGCAGGTAAAGTATGGTCTACATTATCCCAGCTGCCCCTTGCTGTCTCAGAAGCTAGTGCAACAGAAATTTCCATCCAGTACTACTACTCACATATCAAACAGTAACAGCCCAGGCTTAATCAGTCAGATACTCCAGGTTCAATCCGCATCCAGGGCCCCAGCTGCAGGCTGGTATTTGGGAACTCCAAACTGTTGTTATGCCCTGGCTGTTTTCACACAAAGTCAAGAACACGGTCTGCCCAATGCCACTATACAAGGTCACTACATTACTTTCACTGAGGCAAGCCCTGGCTCCCCCTGCAGATCATCACCACTCATCTATCCTCAAGGCAGTACAACCTCCTGTCTGCTGAGGTGACCTACCACCACCATTGAATCTTCCAGGACAACTTGATCACCAATCACTGTTACAACATGAACTTCTCCTGAGGACTGCCTTTAATGTAGGTCCTAGGTCTCAAAGCTTAGCACCATTTCTCCCTGCCATTTTCTTTATTTTTTTAAGATCTCTGTTCACATCGGCAGAGTGACACCTAAATCAATGCACACAATTGAACTACAGATGAAATTATAAGACATGTTTCTTTGCAAAACAGGTTCCTCCTTCTAGGAGAGGAAGAACACCTGGCATTACATTCTCAGCTATCCTGAGCTTCCCTTTGCCATTGCTTGAAGATCACTTCACATGCACTTGGAAGGAGCTGATGCAGAGCCACTGTTTTCATTGTTTACACACAGTCCTTCGGGCAATGGTCACCATGGGTTAACCCAGGCAGTACAACAGAGGAAACCATTCCCTCTGGAGGCCCAATAAAGCCTTCTCCAAAGTTCCCCTCTGAAACTCCAAAACACAGCAAAGTTGTAGTAAAAAAATGTGTGAAATATGCTAGTTATATCCTTGAAGAGGTAACACCCACTTTCAGATGCCTGGCAGGAGACAGTCAGACCTTTCTCTTCTTTACCCCATCAGCTTACACTACAGGCAGGTCTAGGAGCACACATGGAGAGCTGGCACCCCTGCATGAGTACACCTGTAATTATAACTTCAAACCACCTTATCCTGATTATCCTGTGGAAGTGTTAGCAGGAACCCTCCCTCCTGCTGCTGACCGACCTCTGCCTATTGTCTGTACCAATATTTACTGTCACTGTGGTCTCCCTTGCTCTGTAGGCTGCCTCCCAAACTCTTTTCTTATTTGGAATGTGTCAAGTAAATGGAAACACTGACAGAGAGAGTAATTTAAGTATCCAGGAACCAAACTACCATTAAAACACTAGCACATACAGAAACAAAGGAATAATAGCCAATCTGAAAAACAATAGGTAATTTTCTTCTGTCTCCAGCTCTTTTTAAGGCTCATACTACATGTATAAGTAGCTATTAAAGAGCCCATACTGCAGCATGGAAGAGAGGAGGGGGAAACCCAAAGCACACTACAAAACACTCTCCCTCAAATTCTGCCCATCAAAGGGAATTTAATCTCCAGCTGTCTACCATGTAAGAAATATCAAGTAAAATGGTGAGAATAGACTGCAAAATGCTGTTATATTCACTACCAAGGAAAAACATTTTTGATGGGGTGACCTTTGCATGGAGCTGTGTTCACACTGAAATGCATTTTGCAGACCATAAAGAAAGCAGCTCCTTTTGACAGCTGAACTCAATGCATAAGAACTACTTAAGAGAAGCTGTGTTACAAACAGCGGGTGGCAGATGACAATTAGTTTTATTCTTCTATTATGTTACTGATGGGAGAGGTAGGGGGAATTATCGCCACTAGTCACAGTGTGTTTGATAGAACAACAAAGAGGGACTGGGCTCTCTCTGTCTTCTTCCCCATGTTTTATTTTCCCTGTGTATCTGTAAGCATCTCCTTTACTCCTTCATACACACACATGCACTTCTTCTTTGGTCTGTTCCTAGTTTTGTCTCCCTTTGCTTTAATTTCAGCCCTAAATATTTAAATAAGTTAAATGCGAATCTGGTCAGCGTCCTGAGCTGTGGGAGCATTTTTCACTGGTCCTCGAAGATAAAAAGCTAAATCCAAGAAAGGTGGGGATTAAAGAGGAGGAAGAGGAGGGTGAGAAAGCAGGGCAGGGAAGAGAGGGAGCAGAGAACAAACCCTCCTCCAGCGCAAACCGCTCCCTCTGGTGCTTGAATTGCGCGGGATTAGCTTCCTTCAAGATGTCCGCTGCACCTCACCTCAGCGCAGGGACCCCGCAGAGCCCAGCCCAGAGCTGTTCACTGTCCTCCAGGCATGCTGTTCACGCAGGGACGGCGGTCGCAGGCAGGAGCAGCCCTCGCAGCCGGGGAGGCAGACACACAAGGGACTGACAGGGCGGCTGGAAAACAAAAGACCACGCAGCAGAAAGAGCCCTGGGAAGCTGGAACCCCCACAGCCGCCCGCCACAGGGGCAGGGCCACACCCCTCGCAGCTGCGGGCCTTAGCACTAGGGGCTGGGCTGCAGCCATGGAGTGGACTCGTCCTGTGGAGCCGTGGCTGCCGGCAGCCCCGCATGGCCAGGCCGCAGAGACAGGTGGGATACCCACACAGAGCTGCCCTCCTAGCACGGATGGTGGCTGTGTGGCTGTAGCAGACTCAGGGAGCCAGGAGCTGAGCCCTGCCAGGGGCCTGACCACTTACAGGAGGCACAAGAGGCTGAGGGAGAAATGGAGCAGCGAGGCACTTTCAGGAACATGGTGACATAGTGCGTCAATGTGATGCTCACTGGACGTACCACAGGAGGCCATTCCCTTCCCATGTGTGCCACAGAAAACAACAGCTTTTGACAGGAAACAGGCAGAGCCTCTGTCCATGTCCAAGTGCCACTCAGGGAAGCACACAGGTGCCTGGCCTATCTAGCACAAGGCACTAGGAGAAGAGGTTGGCAAAGGGAGAGACCCCAAAATGCCTGGGAGGGCAGCTGAGTGTCCCCCAGCCTGGCTCCTCCACAGCAGGCCAAGATGGGTCCAGGCCTTGCTGTTCCATTGCCTTTGGGAGCAGCAAACTTGGGTGTTGCTTTGCCACCGATAGGCCTGGCTTTGAAAGCACCAGTTCCTACAATGGGATGCCCAAAACCCCACTTTTCCTCTGCAGAGAGATTACCCCAGCCTGGTCCAGCTGATAGCCCTGGTCAGTTGTGTGAGCAGCACCCAGTGTCCAGCAACAGGAGGAAAACCCAGCTGGGTCTTCCCATCTCCTCCCCTTCATTCCCAATGAACCCCAGCAGCCAGGACCATGCTCCAAGCTGGGGTCCTGACCAGTGCCTAGTAAACCAGGAAAAGCTAAGGCAATCACTTGTGTTCCCTGTTCATGAAAGTATATAGTCAGTTTATTCTGTGACAAAATTTGAGAACATTTCTTCAGTAGCAGATAATGCACTGGGCTGAGCATGCAGCATTTTTTTACTAAGAAAAGGACTACTTTCATACCATCTGCAGAGAAGTGACCATTCTCCTGAGCTTAGCAGGCTCCATGTAAGACTGATGGGGCAGAGGCCACAAGGGCTGAAAACCCACATTCAGTATAGACCCAAGGGTGCTGCATGAGACACCAGTGAGCCATGATGAGAGACAAAGACATTTACTGAGCACATTCCCATCAGACAAATGAGTAAACAAAAGGGCAAGCAGAACTAATTAAAAAATACCCTATAAAGAAGTTATTTGGTCATAAATGGACACCAGGGTGGAAGCATCAGATATGATGGTTCCCAGGTCTGTTTTCTTCCCAGAAGGTCACGCAGCCCTTTGACTAACGAATATCAAGAACCACAGTTGTAAAGTCTATTCCAGCTTCTGTTCTTTGCCTGCAGAGAGAAATACAGTGCACAAGTCCGTATTTCAGGTGGCTGGCTGGGGCCAAGGGTAACCCAAAAGGTCTTCAGAAAGGATAAAACCAGCCTTTGTCATACAGCAGCTCCCAAACCATGATTTTGGTAGAAAATAGGCACAGTCATATGGAAAGCTACACACAGCACACAAAAGGCAACAAACAGAAGGATGTGAGTTCAGGCAATGGTTGAATCACTTTAACATCAGCTGAAGCTTTGAAAATGTGATTAGCATATAGCTAGGAAACACTCCTCTTCATCTCTGGAAGAGAGCAGCCAGCAGCAGAGCAGACAAGGTGCATAAGCCCCTGTGGACCGTTGTCCACAGGGAGCAAAAGGGCTCCAGGTGCTTTCCTGGTGTTGTGGAAAAAAGCAGACATTTCATTGAGCAGTTTGATTTTTATGATACTTACCATAACAAATCCATCAAGGTCAGCCAGAAATAGGCACAAGACACAGGTATTCACACCATACGTTGGCATCCTTTGATAAAAGGCTGTGCATCTCCTGTAGCACTTAAAAAGCAGTACCTATTTTTAAATGTAGGTCTCCAAATGATGTTTTGCAGTGGGAAACAGCATTTAGAGTCCAGTTTTGTGGCTCTGATTTGCATAAGACCATGTTCTCACATAGCAGGGGCAATAATGAACTCCATGAGCTGCTCCCAACCAGGCCCAGCTGACAGCACTGCCACTTGAGCCATCACAGCCTGGTGGGGGTTGGATCTGTGCTAGTGGAAATCTTCCCTTCAATTGTTTGAGTTCTGGATGAGGACTGACTTGCACAGACCTTTAAATGCGAGCCTTGCTGAGATTTGCTGAAGGCCAGTTCAGCACATGCTGTCCATTTAAAGGTCAGCAGTTCATCAATAAGCTTCACCAGGCAGAAACAGGTACTGGCCAGGATCAGCCATTATCCTTCAGATTGGGTGCTAAAAGCAAGAACCTGAATGTCTCCTAGACTGTGAGGGACACCTGAAACCTGGATTTTTCTCAGGTGTAGCCAGGGGCTCTTTCCCCTCCCTTCCTTCACAGCTGAGCACTGGCACAGCACCAACCCTGCTGCAGCCCCACGCTCAGCCCAGCTCCCCACACCCCCATGTGCTTCCCATATAATCTCAGTTGTTGCTGTAGGCAGACAGCTCTGTTTTTACTTAAGGCAATTCTATGCCTTTCATTGTGTTTTTAATTTTCATTTCACCAAGATTCACTCCCATGACTGTGCTTTCTGGCATCTTCCAGCTTTTATCTTTTATTTTTGCTGCTGGAGTCAGAGATGATTATCTCTCAGAAAGAGTTCTCAGCTGCATTATGTTGATGGTAAGTGCTGTTTTTCCTGCCCTGTCTGATTTTCCATGCAAGATGCTTTTCATATAGCTTTAAGTGTTTTATTATTTGCAAATTGGTTGCCACGTCTCTAAGTTTCCCTTTCCCTGCTGTGGAAAGTGCCAGCATTGCTGTAAGGAGGGGACTGCAGCCTCTGGCAGGCCTGAAGAAGCAATCAGCTGAATCTTGGAGAGAACCACAGAAACCTCCCACAAATGCAAGCAGCTCTGGGGCACTGTGACCTCCCCAGCTGGTACCACAGTATCTTTGAGTGCCTCTGTGTGATGCAGGCAGCAGGGACATTCCTCTGCCAGGGCACGGCTCCCTGAGAAACAGCAATGGGATCACAGGCTTCCCTACAGCCAGCACATTTGGGTGCTTGTACACAAGCTGTGACACCTCCATCCTTACCAGCACATTATCCAGCATGACATGGAGATCCTCAAGCCATCACTTCTGCTGTCAGCACTGGGAGATGCTTGGGCAGCAGGGAAGCACTGGTGAACACCAGGATGAAAGACAGATCCTGATGCCACCAAAAGTACGAGCTGGACCTGGCCAAGACTGTCCTCGAGAGCATGTTTCTCCAGGACAGGAAGCTCCTGAAGATGCCACATGAATCTCCAACCATGAATAACATCTTCAGAAAAATTCAGACAGAGGATATACGCATTTCCCAGCCTCTCCATCATTAGCCTTTCCCACATTTTCTTCCCAGTACCGTTGCTGCCTACTCACATGTTGGACCACCAGTTCTCGGCTACTTCTTCAGCCACCTTTACAGGTCCACAGTGGCCTCGCTGGTCCTACACACACATTACATAGGGCAGACAATAAGCTCTCTCACATCACTTATTGCACTAGTACCCAAAGCTAGTGAAGCACACAACACTGTAAGACAAGGCAAGAGCATCAAAACACTGTCCCCCCATTGTCACAGCAACCACAAAAAGTGCAACAAGGTTCTTGTTCCCTCAGCTGACCCTTATGCACATGCCCTACAAAGGACAATTGTCTAGCTTCAGCCAAGTCAGTGCTGTAACCTCAGCGTCTGAGTTTTTTCCTCCCTGTCTATTTGTCAGGTTTCTCCCTTGCTCATCTCTCAGCTCCACAATACCTCCAAGCAGGTCTGTGCCCATACAAGACCCTCACACTATACAACATCCCACAGGCTTGTGAAATAATATATAGTCAGGTCACTACAATAGAGCAAGCACTACTGAGAGCCACTGCCAGCTCAGCAGTTTTATTTTCAATCAAAGCAGCATTTTTTTATTTTTTGTAATAGTTTTCCCCCCTTCGGCATTTTCATTAGACGACCAACAGGAAAAAAGCCCTCAACAGTCCCTGAGTGAAAGTCATAAGCAGCCTGACACCTGGTTATGAGATATTTCAAGCTATGGGCTGGCACTTTTATGATATTTCTAAACCAAGCACTCAATCAAGTGAACTTAGAAAGAATGGAAAGTTTGTTACTCCCAGGCATATGTCTTAAGGTTTTTCATCTTCTATTTCAGCAATGGAAGAATACAGTATAAATAAGGCAGGCAAATACCTGGCAAGTATATACTTTTGCCGCAATATAATTAATTCCCCTCAATGGAAAGGCTTCCAAGACAGCTTTTGAGACAATATTCGGCATTCACAGCTGAACTGAGAACCTCTTGGCCTCTCATTTGAAATGTCTCATGATTTTTCTTAAGGAAACAGAGCTCAGACAGTCCCTTATTTTGTCCTCCCAGTTCTCTTCCATTCCTCAAACAGCTCTGAAATCCACCAGCCAGCTTCACCCAAGGCTTAAGCAGGACAGTGAAGGTCCAGGATCATCCATTTCCAAACATTCTTAGATTAAAATGTATGCATAAGAGATGACAGATATTACTGCTGTTGCACAGCAATGACTCAAAGATGGTACCTGCTGAACCACTCAAGTCCAGAAGGGTGCAAGGGGGCCCTTCACCCCGTGCCACTTGGCAGCTAGTGTCTGACCCTCAGCAAAGCTTTCCCTCCTTCCTTCCCTCCCTCCTGAGACTTGGGGAAGAAATGGCACTCAAAGTGGGAAGCAATTCTCTAAGGGTGAGAAACCCCAAGCCCCATGAAATGGGAAGGGGCACGGCAGCAGTGAGGCTGCCAGATCCTGATGGAGCCAGCATGATGGAGCAGGCTTTGGTCAAGTGAGCAAAAACTCCTCCCTGCAGAGCTTCCACCACCACTCCCAGCTAAAAGCACCATGCATGGGGGCACCTGAGAGCACCCGGCCCACAAGCACAGAAAAGCAAAACAAGAAGATGATGAGCAGGTTCCTACCAGCAGAAAGTCAGGGAACTTGCACACTGAACCTTATCTCCATCGCCAATCTCCACTTGGAGCACCCACTCCTCACAAGACAATAAAGCTTTCACCCCACCACCCACATGTCTGCAACTGAATTCCTGTGAGATAATTGGGATGTTTCCACTCCCCTCCCACTGCAGCCACAGCTCACTGAGGCACCCAAAAGTAGAGCAGAGCCACCACAGCAGGCAACTGCTGGGCATGAAGAACAGGGAGTCAGCCTCTTGTGCTGTTGTCTCACTTGTCTCCTGGTTGATGCAAGGAAGTGAAGGGTTCTCTCAAAGCACAGCCATACTTCAGCCACTCGCTCATCTCCCACAACAAATGATGCCATCCAAATGCCAGTGCTAATTGCAGAGAGAGGAAAATCATCTGCATTCTGCCCATAACAATCCATTGTTATTTTTACACACGCACACAGAGACATGAGTAAGGAACCCCCTTATTTCAAGCTGTGCTATTATGCTAACTACAGAGAAATAAATATGCCACACTGTAGCTAATAAGTGTCATTCACATCAGTATTTATTCCAAACATGTTTCCCCCATCATGTCTGTTCTGCCTGGAATTGCTCATCACTAAAGAGGAGACCTTTATTTCTAGTGATTTAAGCAGACAGAAGAGAGTTAGCAATTAAAGCACACTTTTGTACAATTTAATTCTTTTAATTTCAGCTATCAGGGAGCGTTATCTGCCATCACTGTACCTTTCTATTTCTGGAGCCATCACCTAGCAGCACTGGGCTCATACTTCACTGGTTTGCAAGATGGGTTATCCCACATGAGCATGGGAACAGGGCTGACTCCTGGTGAGCAATGGGCTTGTGGTTCTCAGCTCCATGCCGTGCAATGTAGAACTGTGTCTCTATGAGGAAACAGGCTCAGAGTAATTTTCATTCATGCTCAGACACATTCCTGCACCCCAGCTCCCTGACACCCCACATGTGTTTCATGCTCACCCAGCACCTGCGTTAGTTAATATCTGTGGGAGACTGTTGCACCATGAGCTGCCCCAGTGCTCCCACAGCCACACTGGGAGCTGCTGGCAGCCAATCTCCCCGCACCTTTGGTTGCTCCCTTGAGGGATTATTTCTGTGCTCATCAAAGGCTGGCGAGGACTAAATGTCATTCAAGTATTTTGGAGCTAAAAATACTCTTACGATTTTTGCTTCCTTCCCAGAGCAAACGTCTGCTTGGCAGGTAGCAGATGAATTTAGTGGTCTTATGACACACATCTCACCATCCGCCTGACAGCGCTTCACACACACAGTAAGGCATCACACCAAGCTCAAACTCTGGCTACCTGGGCTGAACTATAACTGTTTCTGACATTAAACTGGAAATAGGACTGAGTCAGACATCCTTCACCGGTGGTGGGAAACAAGAAAGGCTTTGAATGCTGCCCAAGAGGATGTGTCCACCTGCCTGTCCACACCACATAAACAGAAGCAATGACCCACAGCCCACCCAGCTCAGGTAAAAAAGGTTTCAAGTCTGAGGAGCACAGATGCTTCACTGAGGCTGATGTTTCTGTGCTAAGGAATGAATGCTGAGGACTGAACAAGGGCCAGAGCTAATTACCAGCCCACGCAGACTTGTGGATTATATGTCGAGGATCCTGTTATGCAAGAATACAGCTGGGCATGTTATTGCAAGTGAGGAGACAGCCATCCATGTGAATTGCAGAGGTGTGGGGAGAAAAGGAAAAGAAAATCCTCCTATTTTCTCTTTTTTATTCGTACGGCTAAGGGCCTGGTTTGTAAAGATGCTGAAAACCTAAAGTTCTCATTGATGTCCCTGGACTTTGCTCTTTAAATCCGCACAGAACAGTGGATCAAACACCAATTAGGCTCCATCCATACAGCTAATGAGACTGGGAAAGTAAACCAGAGGTGGATTTCAGCAGCAGCTTTTCTTTTGACCACACTTGTTACCTGCTTTTCTCCTTCTCCCAGATATAATCCCTGTTCCTTCCTGCTTACAGCCTGAAAGCACAATTTACTTGCATCAGTGGAAGACAACAACAACAGTTATGCCACATTTCTTCCCCACAATAGAAGGCGCAAGTCCCACTCTAATCTAGCTGAGAAGATGAAGACGGCAGGGTGTTGCACACACATTTCTATCCAAGATCACATACTATATTTTGCCACTCCTGCCTTTTTCTTATTTTCTTATATTAGGGCAAGAGAGACATCTAGAGATCATAGGAAGGGGATTGCAAGCTTCCGGAAAAACAGTTTTCTGTGTAGCACAATGTGTTCACAGAGTGGGAACAATGAATAAAATGAATGAAACAGAAACAAATCAACTCTTGGTTATAAATAAGTAAGGCCCAAGAGGGAATAGCAATGGATTATAGAGTAGCAGGAACACAGTCTGTTTCTGTGGCTTGCCCTCACACACCATCCCCAAACTGAAGACAGAACTTATGGGATGTGTCACACACCCTGCTAGGGCAGTCTGTCCAAAAGCAGACAATGCTACTGGAATGCATGCACAATGAGTAACTGCAGCACTAGCAGATAAAATTTCCAATAAAATGGAACTAAGCTAGACCTGGAACTTGAATGCTGCCCTTTTAATCCCAAATCAAAGGCACACATCCAACCCACCAGCACAATTGCACCAACAGCATCATTTTTCTCAATCCAGGCATGACGAGATGGGGTGTACTGTGCTTCCCAGCATGCCAGTGGTATGGATCTTAACTTGTGCTCCCTGTATAAATACATACAGGTCCATGTTAGCAGCCATACAGTGGGCAGGAAGGTTGCTAAACCCAGCGTAGTCAGATCAAGAAGAGCAGGACAGCTTTCAAAACCATGGGTACAACAAGGTAATGGTTAGTACCAGGACAACCTGATTACATTAAGAGTGGTCCTAGCAAAGCTTGAAGCTCTCATTACCTTCATCAGAACCACAACATTTCCTTGTACATGTTATCATCTGATTCTAGTGCTTTTATGAGATTATCCTTATGTATCTCACACAGCAAATGAAACTGGATCAACTGGAAAATAAACAGAGAGTTTTATGCCTCCAGACATCCTCATTTGCTTTGCCTGAGAACAGGACAAGGTCAATGGATATTTTTCTCCCCCAGAAGAAGATGCACCTTCTTCGTGTATCATGCAATAAAGTCTGCCCAGTTATTCTTATCACTTGGTATGTCAGCACTTCTCTCTCTGTAGAAATAGTTGTAAACAAGACCAAATTAATCCAGGTCATGAGCTGGAAGTCAAAATACAACGTACCAGAGCAAGGAGATGGTGAACAGAAAACCAGATACTTCTCTTTTTTAAAAAGAACTGTGTGAGTTAAGTGGCAGCTCTTGAGCAGAGAAAGCATCAGAGGCAGGAGCACGAACAGAGGCCACCAGCTACTGAAACTCCTTGGCTCTACTAGAATCATTCTCTGGATTAAACTGTGGTTAAATCCACCCAGATGTTTCCTGGGAGCCTGGTATTTGCATTAATCGGCAGTAAGACACTGAACAATAGCCTTGTCTTAAATCTAAATTAAATAGCGTTAGGCAAGACAAAACATCTTGTTATTTCAGAGCATGCAATTTTAATTAAAATAATGGCTTGGGCAGTCCCAGATCCTTTACAAATGGTGTCTTCTGTCCTCTGCCATCAGCCTCATCTGCACATCCTGACCTGCACATCACCGTGCTCCCTGTTCCTGCATCTTGCAAGCAGGACCCCACACCAGCCATGAGCATCTCTTAATTCTTTTACTGCTGAAAATAATTACTTGGTGCAAAATCCACTGGTGCAAGTTCTAGCGCCTCGCTCACCACTTCAGCCTGTTTTCTCTCCCTGCTTTCTGCCACACCACTGCACACATTCTTGTCTATTGCTGCTGGCTTTCATCTAGAGTCTGGTAGGCAAAAAGAGACAAAAATATAACTGTTCGGACACTGGAGATCCAGATGTAATTACTACTTGCATTTCTGGAGCAAGAAATTGGTGCATGAGTTTGAGAAACAGAACACACGCTCCAGTCAGGGGAACAGAGCTGACTCAGTTACCCATTGTGGAAAACAAACAAAAGGGTGAGAAGGAGAAAGTGTATTTCCTGTGAAGCCACTGTTATGCACCAGGCCCCTTACCTGTTGGGATATTTTGAAGATCCACAGTTATCTCACCTCCCATATTATCTTAAACCAGGCTCTATTGCATCAAAGACAGAAAAAAGTCTCTTTGTGAGCCAGAGTAAGGGAGAAGTCAGGGTGGTTAGCAGGGAGACCAGCAGCAAAGCCAAAGCCTCTCTGGACGCCTCTCCCTCAGATCGCCCTCGAAGTCGGATGCTGCCATCTGCTGACAACTTCTCACTGCAACAATAAATACTCAATGTTTCATCCTGCTCTTAAACAGTGGCATAAGAAGCAATGGGTAGGTATCTGGAAGTACTGGTCACGTATGTGACAGGGGAAGTGAGAGCAGCCTGCACCCCGCAGATGGGTCAGCAACCCTCTTCCAGCTACTTCTAACTTCCTAAATACTTTTCATAACTCAAACCAAGTTCTGACCCCATTTCACCACTTGTGACTAGGACTACTGACACTTACCTTCTTGGGATCAGCCGAGTGGGTACAGACCGACTACAGGCAGCTCAGCATCACCATGCACTATCCGCACTGTAACACAACAAGCCTCCCCACAGCACAACAGCGAGGCAAGCAGCTATGATCACACAACCTAGGTGCTGAGGTTTGACTTCACAAGCAGAAGCAGACCTTCCAGCCTAAAGGCTGAGGCTTCTCTCAACACCTGGAAGGGTATGGAGGTGACACACCACTTCCAGACTCATTCAGTGTCAGACTGCAGGTATCCAGAATAGCACCAGAGGGAAAGCTTGGTAATTCCAGTGGCTGTTTGCACCCTCACAGGTTTCCCTACTGAAGGGTCAGCTGCTCCTGTTCCACCAGAGACTCCTTCACCACCAGTATTCCCCCCCTGCTCCACTGCTACCAAACAACTGACACCCTGCCTTCATTGCCAGTTGCAACCTGTACTGCTCTTTCAGCTTTCCCTCTCACCTCTCCCTGTTAATCTTTTTATTACCCAAAATGACAGTTAACTTTTACCCACAAATTGCTTTCCAAGGCACATCCCACAGCTCACAAAACAGCACTGGGGCTTAAAAAAAAACCCGACGAACTACTTTCAGATTTAAACATGTCTGAGAATCACAAATTTCTGCAAAGATTTAAAGTAGCTGTGTTCCAGGGCACACATCCTAATCCCAATCCTGTGTGTCAGCTCCCAAATCCTACCTTCAGGAGTTCCTGGGATCTCAGCAGCAGTTGCCCAGGAGTAAAGCTCTCATCAGTGAGGCACAAACTCAAAGATCACTTTATGAACTCATATCACCTGCAGTGAGCCAGCAAGTAGTCACATTTTTAGCTGTGCTATGAAAAAGATGCATCTGCTGCTGCATGCTCCAAGTCCTTTTTACACTGGAGCTCTTAATTTCCATTTAATAACCCTACAAAAGTCTTTGGGCTGGCTTGGAAATAAATTAACAGTCTGTTCCCAAGTGCTCCTTAAACTCCGAGTATCAGGAATCCTGTTGCCTCAAAGTCTCTCTGGTGGGGAAGGACATACACAGGTAATTGGTTCAGAAGAACTGACATGTGTGTCCCATATAAAACTGGTTTAAAACATGAATGTCAGACCAGCCATACTTGAAGCCATAGTAAATTGATCTAAAGGAAGCCTTAAAGTGTCACTGACTGTCTTCCACCATCAGAAACTTGTGCTCTACTCTGGACCGAATCAAGACGAACACTGGAATCTTGATGTGATCTTCCGAGTTACTCTGAGCAAGAAATACAAAAGGTCAGGTGTGCATCAGCACTTAGTACTGCAGAATTATCTCCATTAATGATGCAAAAAAAACCCTACAACCCTGTAACAAAAGAGCTTATTTGACAAGAAAAAGGGGTCAAGGCAGACTTTTGACTTTGCAACTACACTTTGTAATCCAATGTACAGATCCTTTTCTTCAGTTAAACAAATTTGTTTCAAATCAAACTGAGAACTGTACTGATCACATCTGAATGTTCTGCTGCCATCTGCAATCCACATACTGTGACCTTGAACAGCAGGTGACCAAGACAAAACAGGTGAAGTAGCTGTTTCTACTATTCCCCTCATCTTCTCAGTCACGGTGCAAGTCCCTGTTACGGGATGCTGGCATGCACTGCAGAACATAAAGCGTGAGCACTTGCACAGCTCTGCTGCTGGCTCCTTGCTCCTCAGGGAAGAACCGTTGGAAGTGAGACTGTGATGCTTGTCTACAAAGTCAACACCTGTTTGCCCAGCAGCAGCATCTTCCCCTTTTCTCTGTAACAAGTAACAGACTGCCCTGAAACAGGTTACATAGTTATGAACACTTAATGCCTGAAGACAATCACTTCCACCCCAAGGCTCTCTGTGTCACCTTCCCAGCACAGCCCCTCTGACTTGAGCAACTATAGGTATGGATTCAGGGCATACTGCCAAGAAAGAAAATTGTTTCCAACTGTTTGTATCAGAACCACCAATTCAAAAGCTGCTTCACAGCATGGTGCAACAAGCTTCCTACATTTCAACTGGCTCCTTCCCAACAGACTTCAAACAAAGCAAAGTAAAGCAAGGCAAGGTATTTCCAGCTGCTGTTAAAAGACAAGGCAACAGCCCAGAAGCTCACTCCCCATTCCACATTATTTGCATGCAGGTCCTCAGCCCCAGTCACCTGCTCTTGTACTGCTTTGAAAGGTGTTGATTTTTCTGTATCAAGTATGTGACACTCTTATGCGCCAGCTGCCTGAAACAAAGAGCAACTCATTCATTACTAAATATGTGCAAGCTCACACATCCTTATTGTCCCACTCCAAAAACTTAAAAAACTACAGTGACATCTTCATTCAACATGCAAAGCAGCTGCACAGCAACTACCCCATTCAAAATGCCTGCTTCAAAGGACTTTCAAAGCCGAAATCTTGAGAAAAAAATCCACCTCTGGGGTACTCCTTAGCTGCAAGATGAGGAACAAGTTTGTGATCTGAAATCAAGCTTCAACCATCTTAATTATCCTGCAGTCCTACATCTCATAACCTTTTCAAATGTAACCAGGAAATACCTTCTGGCAAGGCATCTTCTAGTATCGCCAACAGGTGAGACTACGGAGTCCCATATATGTACCTGGAGACACTCATACCTAGCACCTGAGAGGTGATCCCGCAGCATAATAGCGAGTACAGAGCTTAGCACAAGAGCTCCCTTGTGGTGCATGGCAACCTGTAACTGTCCCACAAGTTATAACTATTACAAGCAGGTTATATCGTTAACAGAAACAAAAGTTGTGACCAGGGATGGTGTGGAACCCAAACATCCTCTGTAGCTGGAGCTTGAGCACTACTGAAGAGCTGTCTGTTACAAACACTAGCAGAGGTAGCGTCTGAAGTCATTAAAATACCGACTGGAAACACCAGAGTCCGTTTGAACAATTTATTAGTATCTTCTTTTTTTACAAGTTTTAGAAAAAGAATCCCAGGATTTTGCCTCCTGTGTGTTTTCGCCTAGCCTCCTCATGGTCCATGATGCCAGCTGAGGTTGTCAGAACAATGTACCTGTGAAATAAAAACAAGCGTTCAGTTTATGGTTCTGTCCTACGCTCGCGCTGACCTGACAACACCAACTTCATTTCTGCATGTACAGTCATGTCGTATTCATGTCTGTAATTTCCATTACAACAGCAACATCTGTTTCTCTAAGAGAGGACTTAATGGAAGTAAGGTCAGGTTATCAGACAATAACAAACTCCTCTCACAAGTACAACTCTGCAGTGCATCAGAAACACCTATAGGCTTCTGTTCTCCAAATATTTGTGTCTCAGCAAGATGTTTTCTTACACATTACCACTGTATTCAGCTCTTGCAGTAGCAACAACTCTACAGTTTCTAGACAAAATCTAACTCTATGTTACAAAGACATTTTTCTTCAGAGCAGGCAGAGCTGCCACTGCGGCAGACAGCTCCTCAACTCAGAACACTTTGCCTCTCCATGTTCTGAGCATAGATGAGTACCTGGATCCTGACTGACACGTGAAGCAGCCTTTACCATTGCTAACACCAACATCTGGATTACCAGACTATTTCACCCATATTGTTTCAGGTCCCAGAACCTCTTGTCCCACCACTACAAACACTAGTTTGCCTTCCCAATACTTGACTCAAGTGAATTTTGGGGAAGAAAAATACACTGCACAACAGGAAGATTTTCTATGTTGTGGAGGTTTGTTTAACAGAGGCTCCAAGTCTCTCATCACCTGCTATCTAATCAATTTATACACAATCATAAGTTTAATTTAAACTAGTATGAAACTTACTTCCACTGACCTGGTAACTTATATCACTCCTCCCACCTTCTATATATGGCCATTAATACAATTAAAATCATAGAATCACAGAATGGTTTGGGTTGGAAAGGACCCTAAGATCCTCTAGTTCCAACCCTTCTGCCATAAGCAGGGACACCTCACACTAAACCATGCCACCCAAGGTTCTGTCCAACCTGGCCTTGAACACTGCCAGGGATGGAGCATTCACAACTTCTCTGGGCAACCCGTTCCAGTGCCTCACCACCCTAACAGTATTTGTATCTTGTATCTAAGCTGAACTTCCCCTGTTTAAGGTTACACCCATTTCCCCTTGTCCTATCACTACAGTTCCTGATGAAGAGTCCCTCTCTGGCATCCTTGTAGGCTCCTTTCTGATACTGGAACATGTAAGAGAAGTCCCATTTTCCCACTAAACTACAGAACTGGTGAGACCAGGATTTACCAAAGCCAAGCAAAAACAGGGCCTTGCTTTAGTTTTAGTGCCCTTTAAAAGGGGTAAAAAGGAGCATTTATATGGAAGATTGATTTTTGGACTGGTACCTACCTCTAGACTGATGAGAGAGGAAAGGTGTCAGGCAGGTCTCATTCTCATGGTATTAAAGCACAAGAAAAAAGACCCACATTTTTACATACAATAGGTGTTTAACTCTTCTCCATACTCACCCAAACTGACGTGAAGGCAGCAGATTATTCTGCCATTTTTCCAAATCCTTCAGCTGAACATCAAATCTGGGACTGATTACACCACACTGTAAAACAGAACTCCATTACAAACTAAGTAACTTTAGGAACTGGATTTGTACATCTGTCATACCCATCCACTGGATAAAGGAATTTAACAACTGCAATTAGAGTATTTTTGGCAGCAAAAGATCAGAATACTAAGAAGCCTGCTCCATTACCCACAATACACACCAGCGCTTCCGCTCAGGTAACTCAAGAGTCTCTCACAACTACTCAGCTGTTACTTCCTTAGCAGCCTTTCCTCCTCCTCTTAAGAGTGACTTATGCTTACACTGCTGAAGCTAAACTAATAATGGATAAACCTGGGAGAGCACAAAAGCATATTACAAATCACTGCGGATTATTAAGCATCCTGTATCATCAGAAATCCTGCGACTGCTCAGGGACATTCTACTTCTAATCAACTGCTACTACTGCCTCCAGTTACCTTGCTGGCTTCAACTATTTTACTAACTCCCCAAGAACAGAACAGCAGCATACCTTCCTGCACTGAGGGACATTTTTCTTAACCAAACAACTGCTCCCTTATTGCAGCTTTTGAGAGAATCATTCTATCCAGCTGCACTCCAGAAGATCTGTTACAAAATCATCCCACCAGTTCAGGCAACACTATACTCATATCTGACATACTTTATTTTACAGACACACACCACTAGGAACTTGGGTGGCATCAGAACTCTGCATACTACACTCAAGCAATGTTCACCTGCAATTTCATCATGGAGGTAGCCCCCAACATGTCCTGACCAAGCAGTTTTCATAGAACCATAGACTGGTTTGGGTCAGAAGGGATCTTAAAGCTCATCCAGTTCCAACCCCCTGTCATGACCAGGGACACCTTCCACTAGAGCAGGCTGCTCCAAGCCCTGTCAGACCTGGCCTTGAGCACTGCCAGGGATGGGGCAGCCACAGCTTCTCTGGGCACCCTGTGCCAGGGTCTCACCACCCTCATAGTAAGGAATTTTTACCTAATACCTAATCTTGTTTATTTCTTCCTTGAAGAGCCAGCTCTCACTCGAATGGGTTAACTGGACACCACAGTGCACAGCATGTCACCATAGAACTAGACAGCTCGGTATTTTGAGACAAAAGCATTAAAAAAAAAAAAAATCCAAACCACACACAAATACTTCAGATGCCCCAGAACTTAAAAAGCAAACATTAACACACATTCAACTTTCCCTCAACTACAAGCAAAGCCCATCTAGTGGCAGGAGAAAGGCTTGAATCCTCAGCACTTACAGGTATCAAACATCAACTGGAAAGCAGCTCAGTTCTAATCTCTTAAAGAGAGTCTTCTAGACACCTTAAACATCAAAGAAAGTGGGAACTCACTAGGTAGCCAGAAAGCCCTTAAAGAGAGAGAAACACAGCACACTTGCAAGCAGACTTCCCTGAAAACAGATCTGACATATTCAGCGTTTAAAAGAAATTTAACTATCACCCATACCATTATGAATCCAGAAAAGTTAGCAAGCATTCCATAACACTGATAACACCCATATTACTCTCATTTTTTTACATGAATCCCATAAATATGACCTCCCTTTCAGAACTGGAGCACACAAGCAATTAAAATAAAGATGTGTTCCTAGAGAACTGAATTCACAAAGACAAATCCTACCTTGTTGAGTCTGCCTGTGAGATTGACAACAATCTTCCCAGCTCTGTGGTCATCAATTATCTCAAATTCGCCAATGTAACCTACAGATGAGGAAAGAGACAAATCAAACATGCAACACTCTGCTATATTAATACAACTCAACTCATTAATATAACTATGTTGTACAAAACTAGATCAAGCATCTCCATTTCCTTTTAGCCGAAAAGGCCCTCAACACAACAGCACCCGCAGAAGCCATGAGAGAAGCCAGTACTGCACGCTCTGCACTTACCGTGCTTCATCATCACAGTTAAAAACCGGACAATCACTTTGGAGCACGGCCTAATGAGAACTTGGCGTTTCCCACGTTTCTCTGCATTGTTGATGCTTTTGAGAGCATCGGCTAGAACGTTCATGCGCACCATGGTGCCTGCAGGGAAGAGGAGAGGCAGTTATGGACACTGGCCTTCCAGCACAGAAATGCTGAGCAGCACAATTCTTAAAAGTCTAACTTCAGACCTAAAACATTTAACACTGACAGGAAATTACATTAAACCTTAAAAAGCTCTCTTAGGCAGTTTAAATCACATACTCAGGTCTGCTCAAGAGGATTTGTTATCATGACAAGGCAGGGAATTTAACATACCTACTTGGCTTTATGAGCATGCACAAACATTTAAAAACCACCATCCAGGCAACATTTCATGGGTATGGCACCTTTAGCAGGTGAATCGTTTGGGACTTTAAAGGCCAGTTATGCAGTATTAGCCCTGTTCTAGAACTAGTTCATAGCTGTTATTAAACAGATAGCTGCTCAGCTTGCTTATCTGCAATAACCCTGCAGGTCGCATGCACAACACAGCACTCTGAGAAGGGAAACAGGGATTCAATTCTTTAATTCTCGTGATAAAGTCAAGGGCCCCCAGACTACCACAGGCCACGACATGCCTCGGTACTGTCGCCCTGCCACAGAACCTGAGCACTGCCGTGACGGTGCTCATCACAGGTGCCACAGGGCCATTCCCGAGCTGACCAAGTCCTGCAGCACAGGAAGCTTTCACAACTGAGGCAAGGACTCCCAAACCTCGCTAACTGCTCTCCAAGGGCCGAGGGCCGCCTACCTCGCCCAGGGCCCAGCACACCGCCCGCTCCCCAAGCCCGCCGCTACCTCCTCCCAGGCAGCACGGTCCTCACTCGCCGAAGTCCACAGACTCCACAGTCCAGCTCCCCCGAGCCCTGCCCAGCCAGGCCCGGGCTTGGCTGCCACGCCAGCCCCCGCCCCACTGCTCCCGCCCCTCATCTCTGCGGAGCGCGGAGCCACAGGCAAGAGGGTACTTCCCCCCACCCTCCGCTCGGCGGGCTCTAGAGCGCCAAAGGGAAAGCGCCGGCGGCTCAAACCGGGCGGGACCGGTCGGGCGCACCCTCACGGCCCGGACGAGGCGGTCAGAAGCGGCCGCGGTGCTCGGATGGAGCAGGGAAGCGGCGGATAGCAACCGGGACCCAACGCCACCCCCAACTCACCGGTGCAGCAAGATGGCGGAAAAGGAAGAGGAGGGCACCCGCGCGGGATTATGGGAAAGCCATGGGCGCGGGGTGGCGCGCGGCACGACGCATGCTGTCGCGAGGCTTAGAGTCCCAGTCCGGTGGCGGCTCGCGTCAGGTGGGGTCATCCTCATTGGCCGAGAGCTGCGAATCGCACTTCCGGAGCGACGCCGCTGCCCGGGTTCCTATAGCAACCAGGACGCTTCGCGGCGGGCTGGGCACGGCGGGAGCCGGCTGCAGGATAGGAACAGGATTGCACCTCCTGCGGTGCTGAGCTACCACAAGGTAGAACCATAGAAAAGTTAGGGTTGGAAAGGACCTTAAGATCCTCTAGTTCCAACCCCCCTGCCACGGGCAGGGACACCTCACACTAAACCGTACCACCCAAGGCTTCGTCCAACCTGGCCTTGAACACTGCCAGGGATGGAGCTCTCACAACTTCCCTGACCAACCCATTCCAGTGCCTCACCACCCTCACAGGAAAGGATTTCTTCCTTATATCCAATCTAAACTTCCCCTGTTTAAGTTTGAACCCACTACCCCTTATCTTGTCACTACAGTCCCTAATGAAGAGTCCCTCCCTAGCATCCTTATAGGCCCCCTTCAGATACTGGAAGGCTGCTATGAGGTCTCCATGCAGCCTTCTCTTCCCCAGGCTGAACAGCCCCAACTTTCCCAGCCTGTCTTTTTATGGGAGATGCTCCAGTCCTCTGATCATCCTCATGGCCCTCCTCAGGACTTGTTCCAACAGCTCCATGTCCTTTTTTTGCTGAGGACACCAGAACTGCACACAACACTCCAGGTGAGGTCTCAATTTTTGTCCAACACACCCACACCCACCCCTTCTACTGGCGTTAGTCAGCCACGGGTGACATTAGAGCCTGCCCCTCTGCAGCAGATGCTGCCAGGGTACTGCCACAGCTGACAGGAGCTCTGCTCTCCGCAGAAAGCTACTTCAAACACAAGGTTAGCAAGTACCAGTGCTTACAGCACTAAAACACCACTTCCAGCTCCAGTTCATGAACAAAAGACGTATTCTTCACAAAGAACAAAGAACTTAAAGAAGTTTCTCTTTAATCTGTATTTACCTATTGAACAGTTACAATGGACACTGAGGAGAGTTCATTTTAGAACAGTAAACTTTTAAAATATTAACACAGGTTTTAGCAGTTTAAAGAAAAAAGTTCAGTTTCTAAAAAAGGAGAGAGAGGTCATAGAAAAGCACAAACGGTTCAGACAGGCTTATTTACAGAGACAACCCTAGCATATTCAACTGATTTTGTTTACAGACATCAACATTCATAAAACCAAACATGCTACACAGCTCCATGACAACAGCAGGTTTCCAAACAATCAGCTGTTAAGGTAACACACACCTTAACTCATTTTCCTAGTGTCTCAGTGCAACAAGTTGAAGTTTACACTACAGCTAAACAACTGAACTACAGATTTCTATATTCCAGACCCCTTTTCAACACATTCTTCAGTATATGCAGCCAAAAAAAAAACCAGCAAACAGGTTCAGTGAGACAATGGGATCACCTTCTTGCACGAATTTTGAGTGGACACCCTCAGCTATCATTCGTCTTACTCAGCTAATGGTCCCCCCTTCCACAAGGATCAGTAGTCACAACCTCCCAAGAAAAGTTAACTTTCAGAACTTTAAGTCTTCCATACTTCTTGTAGCCACAAATTAATGATCAGTGAACTGAACACAGCTACAGAAATGCTATCACACATTACAATTCAGCTCTTTGTCAAGTGGGGTGTTTATTCACAGGGCCTCCTAGTTTGGTGAAGAACAGGCTCTGTGCATCAACAGACAGGATCTTTCACACAAGATCAACCACAGGCTGCAGAACCCCAGTCAGCACAGCAAGATACACAAACCTACAGCAGTTGCTACAGTGACATTTTCACTTCATCAGGGAGTAAAAAAACAAAAACAACAAAAGCCAGTGAGCAATACAACCTCTACTGAAATTATACATTAACTCTCAAAACTGTTCCCCAGGAAACCTTTTACAAGAGTGAACAGCAGGTAAGTCTTCACTCATTTTTCTTTTCCTTGTGCTTGAGAAGTTTGTTAATCTCCCTTTTTGCCATTCCAACATACTTTGTGATGATTCCATGCTGGTTTAGTCCAGGAAAAAGCAACAGGAGGCTTACTAGAGGGTGGGGGGGAAAAAAAGGGAATTACTTTAGTCCTTTAACAAGCTTTTGTCACCTGCAATTTCTGTGATTCCCTTAAGCAATTAAATGGAAAAATAGAACTCTAAAAAAAAAAAATAAATAAAAAGACCCCCACACACAAAATCACTGCACTCAATCAAAAATTGCTTCTACCCATCTCACACCATTTCAGTTACCCAGCAAAAAAAGTTACTTCTGTTTTGCATGCTGCACACTTACCAATAAGATAGGTTAGGAAGAGATTGTGAACTTGCTGTCCAATCCAGGCAACCACAGCAAGAGAAAAAAGCATGGTCATGAAGTACTAAAAAATGTAAAGGGAACAGTTATCACAGACCTGTTGGGAATTCTCTGCCTTTCCCTTCAGTATGCAGCAACACTTCAACATATAAAACTAATGAAGTTTGACTCTTCCACACATGAGGCTATGCACAAGCTTGTTAAAACTGACATTACAGAGTCTACACTTGTATGCTCTCATTATTTTCATATCACCAGTTTTAAGGTATGGCCACTCTTTTCTGTCCAGACATCCCTTAAAAGTCAGACTATGCCATCTCCACTGACACAACCTCAGCCTCTACGCAGTACCTGAAGGTGCTTTCAGGACAGTAAACTAAATAGAGTTCATGTACCTAAGCTGACACATCACCAAGATCTGATTCTTTTGACAGTTTGTGTACACTGGAATCAAGCTGTGTTTCCAAAAAATTAACCTATCCAAAGCAGCACAGTTCAGCTTTATCTTAATATATCAAGGGCATGCACCTAACTGCACAGGATTCCAAGTTTAAAGTCATGTATTTTGCCACTCCAGGTTTGAATAAGCTGCGTGACTGGCACCAAGTCATACCAGAACTGCTGGTTCTTGTCTGAATAAACTGGTATTTCAAATCATGTCCCTTGCCACACTTAAGAAAAACAAAACCTTAAGACAATAGAGATGAACTCCTGGCACACAATACCATTTTAGGCTTCTCTTCCTTCAGTGTGAAGAGACGCTTCCACCAGCCAACAATTCGGCGACGAGATTTTACCAAACTGCTGCAGATTTCATGAAATCTTTGCTGCTGTTCAGTAGTCCTTTTGTTAAGGGGGGGAAAAAAAAAGAAGAAAAACAACCAGAAATAAGAATTCAAGATCTTATCTGAAATTTAAGAAAATCTCCCATGGTATTTTTCCATCAGTAAAAAAGTTGCCTGATGCATATCCCAGCCTTTGCTTTGCTTTACACATATCTATATTGAGAATTGTAATGCAATTGCCCACATAATTTTTCTGTACACTGAAGCTCAAATCAACTCCCCAGGAGCAACCCCATTCGAATTATTGATTTAAAACTGATACCAGTGTGGTACACACCTGACACCAGTCTGTATCACTATGGCTTTTATGTTAGCTCAATATTAGACAAGAGCATTTATCCACTAGCCATCTTAAAGCAGATAGAATAAAATTCTAACTTACTTTTAACTCTAAATTTAGTTACAGCATATAAGAATGAATGATATTTTACTAGTGTTCCTCACTTCATATTTTATAGACATTGCATATTTCTTACTGCCATGACTCTACAAAGTACTCATTTGATATTTGTAAGTAATATATCCAATTTTATGAAGTTCATAATTTATTTACACTCGAGAAGCGGTTTTAATTCATTATTTCCTCACCATTTGTTAGAGCCAAAGATTCTAGGTGCAAGAGCAGGAACAAGATAATCAGCCAAACAGAGGAACATAATGAAACAGGAGACGCCTGAAAGAACTGATGGGTCCAAGTAGTAGATCATCCTGCAGAAAGACAATAACAAATGACTTCTCAGATCTCAAGACTGCTAAATACAAGACATATTTAGTCACGTCTTCAGACTGGCTCAGGACTGCAAACAGCAGATCTACCTTCTTGCCCAACATAAAATTTGCTTCTATCGCTAATAAAAAGGTATTTAAGTATTTCAACACTGTTACAGCGAAATACAGATGAAATACAGAACTTTTTTTAAGTGTTAGGTAAAAAAAGCACTACAATACAGCAAGCACAATATGAAGTTTGGTAGAAGTAAAAATTCATCACCATTGCTCTCTCAGAAATTGAGATCTAGTGAACTCAACATTCACTGAGGGATGAATGAACATCCAAAATAACCAGGTAGAATGAAACCTCTTATCTTGCTGGTTTCTTAAGTAAGTCACAGAAATCAGATCCACTACAGGTTGTCATTTGCTGTGTCTCACCTGTGAGAGCTAACCAAACCTGCTCTGGACAGGCAGCCATAAATCTCCAATTAGGACAATGTTGTGCTCTCATGTATTAAGTGTGTATCACTCAAATACAGCAGTATGTATACTGGACAAGAACCAGCTCACCTCACAAGTGTCTCTGAATGCTCAGCTGCTCCTTATGCTACTTATTTGTCCTTAACAGAGCTTTCTGAACACTGGAGTTAAAAAAAGACACACCACAGTCCATTGTAGGGATAGCCTTTTTAGACACTTTGCAGAGTGCTGAATGTGCTGAATGCTCCAGTTTATTTTCGATGAAGTACCAATTCTGAATCTAAATTAGTTCTATTTCCTCAAAGTATTACTCAACACATGATCTTTCCTGCTATAATCACAGCATTTGTAACATAATACCCTGAAGTTCATGCAGTTTTCAGTTTCATTTGATTTCCATCCTCCTCACCTCCCTTGAAGACCATCAATTTTGATTAGCTAGAAGACTGATTATCCCCTGTCTCACCTGGTTCAGCATCTATTTTTGTAACTCTCTTTTCCTTACTCCAAAGCCACACGCAACTGGCAAACTGCACAGCTGGCATGGACACTTATTTGTACAAGGCATGTTGGGGTCAGCCTGACTACTACCATGTAAAGTAAAAGCATGTACAAGTGCCTCCAGCAAGCCAGTTCTGTATCTCCAATCCATGGATGGGGAATCATCCCATACTGTTCACTGAAAGTTACCTGCAGCCCCTCCTTTTCCTCCTTTCTCAAAGGACAGGACAGACATTGTAAACAAACCTGTGCTTGCCTTATGGAAATATATTCTCCATGATGATATTGCTATTGGTTTTGGGAAAAAAACAAAGGAGGAAACAAGATTTCACTAAGAAGCAGAAATACGAACACACTGAGGAAGGACATACAGCTGTGTGGTAAAAACTACAGCAACCTTTGCTGGCAAACAGCTTTCACAGAAAGCACTCCCCTCCCTCTGAGCCGGATGGGACTCATTTTACTTCCTGGTCTCAATACTTAAGGGTTTGGTTTTTGTTTTTGGTTTTTAATTTGGGGTTTTGGGTTTTTTTTTTTTTTTTTTTTTTAAAAAGTTTTGTTTTTTTTTTTTAATTTTTTTGGAT